>JAOVYX010002295.1:0-11913 GCA_035668315.1 Drosera spatulata
TTGATAGAGGAGCTTCTTATGTTGTGGGAAGTTGGGAAACCAACATATGATGTTCACAAACGTCAAACTTTCAACATAAAGGCCTGTTTGTTATGGACTATCAGTGATTTTTCTGCGTATGCTATGTTATTCGGTTAGAGCACAGCTGGTCGATTGGCTTGTCCGTATTGTATGGAAATACGAAGTCCTTTCACCTCAAGAATGCACGAAAGCATTCATGGTTCGACTATCATCGATATTTTTTGCCCATGGATTATCCTTTTAGGAGGAACAAGAGTGGGTTTTTGAAGAACAAGACAGAGTGTTCCCCACCGGTTGAGATTCCTAGTGGAGAAGAGATTCTTCACAGGGTTGTACACATCCCTACCACTAAGGAAAGGTTGGTCTATGACTTACCGATTGCTACAGTCGGTTTTCATAGAATTCACAATTGGAGCAAGAGGAGCATATTCTGAGAACTACCTTACTGGCCGTCTCTTCTAATCCGTCATAATCTTGATGTCATGCACATTGAGAAGAACGTGTTTGATAACGTGTTCAAGACAGTGATGGACATGTCGGGTAAAATGAAAGACAACGAGAAATCAAGAAGAGATTTGGATTTGTACTGCAAAAGATCCAAACTCCACCTCAAGAAGAGTGTTTCTGTTAATGGCAAGACATAGTTTTTTATGTCGAAAGCTCCGTATGTTTTGGAGAAGAACAAAAAAAAAAAAAAAACTACTTTGTGAATGGGTCAAAAAACTACAGTTTTCGGATGGTTTCACATCCAACCTTCGTCGTTGTTTATGTGAGTCTGAGTGGCAGCTTAGAGGCATGAAAAGCCATGACGGTCACGTCTTTATGCAAAGATTTATGCCCGTTGCTTTCAGAGAGTTGTTGCCGAGAATGTATGGAATGTTTTGATGGAGTTGAGTCAGTTCTTCAGGGACTTGTGCACAAATTGTATATCTCGCGATGACATGAAGCGTTTGGAGATATTTATCCATGAAATTATTTGTAAGTTAGAAAGGCTGCTGCCTCCAAGTTTCTTCAACTCCATGGAATATCTCCCTATCCATCTACCATATGCGGCGAAAACGGCTGGACCTGTTCACTATAGATGGATGTATCCCTTTGAGAGGTAATGATTACTTCAATCTCAAGTCAACTCACCAACGATCTCACTCTGGATGGGCCAGTAAATTTGTTCTTACTTTGCTTTTGAAGGTCTTGTTCCATTTGAAGCAAAAGATTGGAAATAAAGCATATGTGGAGGGTTTTATATGCCTAACTTATCTTTTGGAAGAAGCAAGCGGCTATGTAAAGTTGTATTTTCCTGAAAATATGGAGACAAAGGCCGATGATCTTCCTCGTTGTTATAGGAGGCCAAGTGATGATGGAAACGATGAAAACATGCCGGATTTTTTTTTTGCAAAAACGGAGGTTATGTCCCGATTGAGAGGAAAGCAAAGACAAAGAAGAGGGCAGAAAAGAAATTGATGCTTGAGGATCAAGATGCCGAGGCATCTCATAGATACATTCTCGCAAACTGTGAACTTGTTGCCCCGTTTGAGAGGTATGATGAGCTGTATTTTTTGAGGCCATATTTATTCTTCACTAGCCAGATTTCATATATCTACGATATAAATATGTTAGGTTTTTCGAGGATGCGATGGTGAACAGAGGTTGTGTTGACATTATAGAAGAAGCATGGACGAAAGCGCGATATATATGGCCTATTTGGTTGAAAGAGCATGTAAGTTCTAGGTTTTCTTCCTTATTTGATTGAAGAAGTCAAATTTTTTTCATTCTCAACATCGTACGAATGAATTGTCAAAATATTTGCTCACAGGTCCGAGTCATTGAGGGCAATGAAATGGTGAAGGCAATAGCTATGGGGCCTGCGGTTTATGTCAAAAAATTCAAGCAATATGTTGTGAACGTTTTTTGGTTCGATACATTCTTAACCAGTAAGAGAAAAACTACAGCAAATTGGGGTGTTTGCGTGAAAGGAGATGGCGCCACGGACTACAATGGCATTCTCATAGACATTGTTGAACTCCAATATATCGGGACAGATTTTAGAAGCTTAAAGACTGTGGTTTTCAAATGTGAATGATTCGATTCAGTCTCTGGATTGAGCGTACACCCGAGCTATGGACTTGTTGATATAGATCGTCTGAGCAGATACAGAGGGCTGTATGATCCTTTTGTTCTTGCCACTCAAGCAATTCAAGTGTATTATGCTTCTTGCCCGGGTTGTGCACCCCGAAACAGTAGATGGTGGGCGGTATTCAAAACGAAATCATGATGTACTATTGAAGCTCTCGAAGCAATGGAACAAGCTTTATAGGAAGATTTCAATGTCTCCCCCTTTATTCTTGAACCATTAGAAGAAACAGAATATGACAATGATGATGAAGATGATGAGATAGGCCAGGAGGAGGACGAGGACGAGGAAGAGGAAGAGGAGGAGGAGGAGAAAGAAGACGAAGACACATCAGGAGACATAGCCAAAGAGGAGTCTGAAAATGATGATGAAGATGACAATGACGAGGAGGAGGAATGATCGTTTCTTAACATTTTAAATAAATATGTAAAGAACAAGAACTGCCTAACGTAATGAATTATGTCTTTGTAGCATACGCAATCATATCGGTTGCATTCCTTCGTATTAAATTAACATTTTTTCCTTATATGTTCGCAGATGCCGTCATCCGGTGATTCCAGGGATAGACGTTCGCATGGACGATCCAACGGACGCGGCACTGGTTCACAGGATCGTAGTTCTGATAGGAGCATCTCCAAGAGCATTGAGAGTACCATGCCATCTCACGTTCCAGCGATGTTAGGAGAGCCTCAGCCTGATCAGTTCAATTGCATGGCCGATGTACAACGCGGTCATGATCGGTTAGCCCCAGCGTTGTCTCCGGATGAGCCCTCTCCTCGTGCTTCTACATCAACAAGGCCATCGTGGTAGTAGATCTAGACTGTCGGATATCGATCCTAGTTCTCCATTACATCCAAATACACATTGGTAAGATTTTTATGTTATCTCCCCCTTTTTACTTCTCGTATATACATTTTATATTTATGCATCATTAATATAGACGTATTTTTCAAATCCTTATGTGTATTTGGATTGTTATTTTGTAGGTCTTATCATAATGATGTAGTCAGGACAGTCACTGCATCATTCACCGCCTTTTATGAGGCGTTGTGGACTACCTATTCAGAGGTTCCACTACATGCACGTGATCGCATGTTCGGTTGGTTCTCTGTACGAACCCGAAATCCCTTTTTTATGTTATCTCTAATTTTATTTCGATATATATAAATGCATTAAAGAAATTAGTTTGTTCTATTGTTTTTCAAGCGCAGTATACCTGGGATCCATCACTTGATGCACGGGTACACGCTGGATGAGAGGCGACGTTGAAACGTCATTTCCAAGACATCTTCTACAAGGCTCGAATCGCTATCATTGAGGGACGATTCGACAGCGCACAGTGGATGCTCTTCGAGTTTCACATGGAGCTCTTGGAGAGGCAGTAACAAACCGGGCGAAGGGGACCGCGACACACAATCAAGGCAGTGTGTCCTTCGTCGCCATCGGGAAGAGGATGGTAAGTTTTCCATTTTTTTATTCATTCGGTACATTTAAGATTTATACGTGTTTTATCATCTCATTAAAAAAATTTCATAACAATCATAATATCGCTTGAACTCATAGTTTTACTTGAATTGTTTCAGGAGATGGCCTTGAAACGAAAGGTCATGGGCTCCGAGGTTTTTATCCAGACTCATAAGTAGTCGGATGCCCCTGACGTTGTAGAGACCATTCAGGCCGGGAAGACTATAGCGGACATTCCGCTAGTTGACGAGCCTGCGGCACAGCTTCGGGTATCTTTTCTTTCGCTCCTTATTTATTAAATACAATTTCTATTACATTTCATATTACTAATGCATTACAAATTATCTAATATAGGATTCATATTTTGAGCGACTCGGTCAGCTGCTTGAGTCGCAGATGGATGAATCTGTCGATCCCGAGATTGCTCAGCAGCAGTTTCATGCCGTGGCTGATCGGACTTTCGTGGAGATCTCTCGGACTGACAAGGGAAGGGTATATGGCGTCGGCTCAGGTGCGAGCCAATTATACCCCCAATCCATGCTCAGCTCTTCATCCAGGAGTCAATCGCAGAGCTCTCCGGGGATTTCGGAGGATTATTATCAGCTTAAGGAAGAAGTCCTCACCCTCCGCAGAGCCAGGCCAGGATGGAGCAACAGATGGCCTTCCTGTTCATGAAGATGGGCGACGATCCTTCTACATGTCAGACCGAGGCTGGTAGAGCTTTTTCTCCTTTTCAACCACCTCCGAACGACAACTCCTGCCCTCCAGAGCAGCGTGACGTTCGACTACCTGGCCATTGATGACTATTAGGTTGTTCTAAACACTTTATATGTGTATAATTCGAGATTTTAGTTGAATTTGGTTGATGTTTGTTTATTTTTTACTTGATGGATTTCCAGGTACATGCATTTTGTATTGGTACGCGCTGAAATTTTAATTTTTTTTAAAAAAATTAAACGCATTTAGCGACGGATTCCGTCACTAAATGCTCAATAATTGAAATAGTTATTTTACGACGGAATCCATCGTTAATTTTTGGAGAGAAAAATTAGCGACGGATTCCATCGTTATATTTTCAAAAATGTGGAATGTTTTTTAGCGACGGACTTCGTCGCTATATTTTGAAAAATGTGAAATGTATTTTAGCGACAGATTCCATCGCTAAGTTACGTAAGTTACAACGGATTTTTCGTCGCTAAATTCGTAACTAAGGAAAAAAATTAGCTAAGGAAAAAGTCAATCCGTCGTAATATTTTTGTTTTAGCGACAGATCTGTCGCTAAGTTTTTCATTAGCGACAACGATATTGGCGACGGAGTGTTTCCGTCATTAAATTGTCGCTAAACAACGAAATTTTCCATCACAAAACAGCCCTTTTTTTTGTTGTGGTTCTATCTTTCCTACTTTTAATTGTATCTCAAAATGATTTACATTGATCATTTGATGTATTTTTGGATGCGTATTATAACGATCGTAGCGTAGAACTCTAGCCCGACTTAGTAATTGGATCGCGTTCGTGGATTTTATGAGACATGTTATTGGGTCTTATTAGTTTCATTGTTCTATAATTATGATATCAAGTTCACATGTTGATTCATTCATAATTGCTAAGTTAATGTAATTGGATTACCCACCTAGTTATATTGAGGACGCACGTACGTAGTTAATCATTCTTTAATATTAGTAGCAAATCTTAGATTGATGCCATTCTTGTTTGGTTAATCTATGTACATGTGAAATTGAATATGATATAAGACTAAACTTTGTTATGTCATTATCATAAGGTGTTGAGCAAAGTTCAAAATGCGACATGTCTAGTCTATGTTTTTTTTTATAAAGTAATTATGTTACTTTGGTTATGTCATGCTTAATGCTAACCAATAAAAATATTCGATAATTCTTATTTTATCGTAACTAATTACAACATTTATCATAAATGAACATGAAATGAAAATTCTAATCCATGATTAAAATTCATGACAAGTGACAATTATGTATGCTGTACACTTTTATCAATTTGGTAAAACTTTCTCAAGAACAACAAATCTAAAACTGAGCTTAGTCAATTTTGTATCTTTATTTTATTTTCGTTCCTTTCACAACAACAGCCCAAATTTTAATTTCATTAAAAATTATAAAGATCACTTAAATAATTTTATGACGTAATTCTGTTTCCTATGGGTTCGACCCCTACTCATCGATGTTACATAAATTTAATTGTTCAGAATCAATAGCACGGATATAATTTCAATTTGTTGTGCCTACAACAACGACCAACATTACATTAGGAAAAGTGTGTGGTTACGTCAGATTGAGGACAGTGTTAGTATTTCAGGTGTTTTGATACCAAAATATAAAGAAAAGTTTGATTGGGTATCAAACTTGTCTTGAAACTTTTTGGGTACTATATTTGTGATTTGAAACTCCCTTAGACACTTTAAAATAATTATCCCATAAAATTACAACAAATTTCATTTTTGATGTGTCCCACTAAAATTATAATCCTATTATTTTTTACATCTTTTGGGACTAAAATTAAAAAAATATCTATATTTTTAATTTTATTTCACATCATTTCATTTCACTATCATATTTTGTTCTTTCTCTTGCATATACAAAGGGTAAAGAGATCATCTTAAACAAAATTCAACTTTTTCATGAATTCTCGTGTAAGGTCTTTGATTGCAATATTTTTTAAACAAAGAAAGTACTTGTTAATACATAGAATTAAATGCTCTCACAAGTGACCTTTCTTTGATGCGATAACTGCCCTTGAGCTCTGTAAGTTGCCATGATGACAGCAATCCTTAATGCTGCAGCTTGGCGTCCCTGAAGTGTTCACAAGCTGGGTAATGGTATGTGTCTCTACGGTGAGCTACACTAGAGATCAATGGTGAGTTCTCTGAAACCTTCCAAGCTGGTAAAGGTATTCGACAGGATGACCCATTATCTCCAGACATTTTGTTCTGGTGATGGAGGTTCTCACAAGAAAGCTTAAGAGTATGAGTCAACAAACTGCTTTCCCTTTCACCCTGGATGCAAGAGGCTAGGTATTGTGAATCTTTGCTTTGCGGATGACCTCATGATATTTTCAAACGCTGATGCAGGGTCACTAAGTACTATTAAGCACCAGTTAGATACCTTTGCTAAAGAGAGCGGGTTGCATATTAGTCATCCAAAGAGTGACATCTTTGTCGCAAGGTTACCTTTGGTGAAAAAACTTTAACTGGCTGGTATCATGGATATCCAGATTGGAAATATGCCCATAAGGTATTTGGGGATGCCGTTATCAGCTCAGAGATTGGGTGTTAAAGCATATGGGGTGCTGATTGATAAAATAACTGAGAGGATAACGCATTGGCAAGCTAGATTCCTCAGTTATGCTGGCCGGTTACAACTAATCAAATCTATTCTAATGTCTATGTATTTGTATTGGTCCCAAGTGTTATTGTTACCAGCTGCAGTGGTTGACAGAGTGGAGGAGAGGTGTAGATCATTCCTTTGGTCTGGAATTGCTATGAATCCACATAGGGCATTGGTCTCTTGGTCTAAAATCTATATGAGCAAGGCTGCAGGGGGGGCTGGGTATTAGAGCTATCAAGCATTGGAATGTTGCCATGTTATTCAAGTCTGTTTGGGCTGTGCAAGGTAAGATGGATAGACTATGGATTAAATGGTTACATGAGTACTATATACAAGATAAGCCTTGGTGTTTCATTCAGAGAAAAGCTGGACAAGGTTGGGTATTGACATCTATGCTGAAAGTTCGTGATCAGAAGCTGGAGAAATGTCCAGAAGCAACTCTCCAGGAGTGGAGAAGTGAGGATTATAATGTTCAGAAGGGCTATGCATCTGTGTGGCTAAAATGGAAAGGTTCCATGGTGAAAGATGGTTTGGGATAGGGATATATTGCCCGGGTATGACTTCGTCCTATGGCTGGCAGTACTTAGTAAGCTGAGAACACGAAAGAAGCATCAATTTGCCTATAACAAAATCCGTCAAATCTAACAAAAAGATAATGATATCACTGATTTGCCTATAACGTCATAATTTGAATAATCAATTTGAAAATATCATTTTTTGAGATTATAATATGAAAATAAGAATGATTTGAAATTATAATATGAAAATAATTCTTCCTATAAATAGATGCGCTCAAAGCATCCACAATGCAACACTTTTTCTATCCCCAATACCTTACAACCCAAAAAAGCAGAGGATATTTGAGCAAAATTGCTTCCAATAATATTCACTTTTTTTTTATATTATTTGGATCAATTGTAAACAAAACTCACCTATCTCCGAGCTTTCTATTGAGAGGCTCTAAGCACTGTTCCCAATACTTGTCTCTAACTTTAGCATTTTTTTCTTTTTGCTTTTTCATTTCTTGCCATAGTTTGATATCCCCCATTACAAAAATTCCACATTACGTGTTTTGAGCTTCTCGAAATTTGGATCTCATTCATATTTCATTTTCCATGTCATTTTAGAGGGGTATTTAGTACGTAGTTATTGTGGTTGCTGTAATAATGAGATAATATCTACACTCGAGCCTCCTTAATTTGGCATTATAACATCAATCCAATCTCATAATTACATCATTATTTCAAGGGCATTGATTAAAAAAGGATAAAACTATATGGATAATTTAATTATGAAAATATCTGATTAATTTAAAATCAATCAATATGATTAATTTAAAATCAATCAATATGATTAATTTTATATATAAAAAAAGATTTTTGGAAAGAATCATTGTTATAAAATCTTTCGAAATTTTTTTTTATGATGATATAAAATCAACCATGACTGATTTTAAATCAATCTCATAAAACCTACTTAATTAACAAAACATATGTGAAGGAGAGCCTTGAAAATAACAAAATTTGTCTTCATATTATCAATTCCCTAATTCAGACATAGAACAAACAAAAAGTCCCAAACCAAAGAAGTCAACATTTCCCAAATCAACTTCTTATCAACCAAAAAAAAAGCACGTTTCCCAAATCAAACAAGTAACACCCCAATGAACCCCAACATTCACCACCTAAATTTTTACCGTTAAACCATCAGTTCACCGTTTCACTCTCTCATCAACCACTCTCCTCTCTCTCCTCCACCACTTCCAATCATAGCAAATTCTCCCAAAATTCACTCACTTCCCAGTCCCCACTAAACCCTAACCACCAGCTCCGATGGCGATCGCCGGCGTTGACGGCGGCGGCGGGACACATCACCGGCGATCCGAATCGGAGGGAAGGAAGCGGTGGGGACTGTGCCCGTTTTGGCAGTCCAATCTTGCTTCGTCCTCATCTTCGTCCACCCAGCAGCTCCACAATTATAATAATGATAATAATAATAATAATGTTAATAATTTTGGGAATAATAATAATTATAGTCGTGGTGGTTTTGGCGGTGGAAGGGGGAATGAGGGGCAGAGAGGTGGTGGGAAGAGTAGTGGATGTAATACGGTGTCATCGGTGGCGAGGGCAATATTGCCGGCGAGGAGACGGCTGAGGCTTGATCCGAATAGTCATCTCTATTTTCCTTGTATGTGTTTGTGTGTTTATTTTGTGTTGTGGCTGTGCTGATTTTGTTTGAACTCGTGTTATTTGGGGTTTGTTGATGTGTAGGAATGGGTGAGTTTAGTGGAGATTTTCTTTCTCAAACGTCCCCTTTTGCTGTTGTTTGGAGCTGCTGCATGACCAAACAAATCTATATTCTATCTCTTCTTTTGGAATAGAATTGTTTGAGATGTATGAACTATCAACAACATGGTAAAGAGTCTTGACTCATGAGTATGCAAATCCATTCCACTAGTCTCAGTAAACTAGAACCTGAAGCAAAATGCATTCTGGGTTGCTTTAGGCTTGTTTGGTATTCTCAGTTTTTCCTCTTATTTTACTGCTGGTGTTTTGTCGATTTACCTTACCTTTTTCATGTCTTTGATTTTGAAGTTGAACCGGGAACACAAGTTAGGAGTGCTATCAGGATCAAGAATGCCAGCAAATCCCATGTAGCTTTCAAGGTATTGTGTCTTATAGCTTGTAATGAAACTTAATATCTTAGAATGGTTTTGCTCTGATCTGAACTCTGTTTAAATCTGAATGTGTCAAGTTTGCACAATTTCGATGAATGGCCTTATTTGACCTCTGCATCCCATTTTAGTTTCAAACTACAGCGCCAAAGAGTTGCTATATGCGCCCACCTGGTGGCATCCTTGCTCCTGGAGAAAGTATTATAGCTACTGGTATCAACTTCTTGCTGTTCTCTTGCTTAATCTTTCTCTCTATGCTTGTTATTGCATGTAGTCAGTTACATGAGTGCCTGCCCCACTTATAAGCTTATAGGGCCCACAAACATAATGCAACGGACAGAGTAGAGTTACCATACACTACATTTGCTTCTGAAAATAGCTGTTAGCACTAGTTATAATTTTATCATGACTCGGTTTGTTTGCAGTGTTTAAGTTTGTGGAGCAACCAGAAAACAATGAGAAGCTTCTTGCTTTGAAAACAAAGGTCAAGTTCAAGATTGTCAGTTTGAAGGTGAAAGAAGGGACGGAATATGTACCCGAGCTGGTGAGTATTTTTAATAATGGGGTTGAACCATCTCCGTATCATGTCCTGTAACGCCCCAAGATATAACATGCTTAAGAGGCATCACTGCCATGGTCTAACCCCAAGGCTAAACTACAAGGCTCTTATCAAACATGATCACATACCTATATCTTTCCATCCCAATTTGGTGCTAGCTTTCAATGCCTATTTAGTATGTCTCCTTAACCTCGTTGTTAGACATGAAAACATTTAAATCATTTGAAAAGTGAGACAAAAATCTCAGTAACTTTACTATGACATGTAAAATCAAGGATTTCGTAAATTTGAGGTTTCTCAAAGCTTAGAAACTTAGAAGAGCATGATGATACTTAAAATACTTAAGTAAACCTTGCTGCGACACTTAACGTATAGAAAACATGAAGGCAAAACTTGAAACATTAGAAACGTGTTAGCAAACTTGATTGTGTTGCTTGAAGCATGTAAACGATACTTGAAACCCTTAGGCATTACATGAAACTTATAAAATTTACTTGAAACACCTAAACGATACTTGAAACTTGGGTTGCGAGTGGTCATGATTTGATATACTTAATGTCGTTACGACTTATTAGGTAAGTACACCATGGGTTGTTGTGAACCCTCTGACGTACGTCATTGGGTACTTGGGCGAGAATATGTTCCCTTACTCGTACTTGGTGGCTCATGGCCCTTATTATCAACTGGCAAAACATTCACGAAAGGTTCTTGCTTAAATCATGTAAACCATACTTGTCGGTGATCATGGAAAAATATAGCGATAACTTGATAAAACATGGATTTCATAAACGAGAAGGTTTATCTTTTATAAAACACTTAAACGTTGGTAAAACCTTAAACATAAAACGATGTGTTGTTCTTCATGGAGCATGCAAGTATTGTTAAAATCCTGAACTTGAACATAAATGATGCCATATAAAGGACCATACATATAATTACCGTAAGCGCTACTTGAATTCCTTGCGTTTTTATGCCTTAAGAGTGACTCTACCTTCTTGAACCCCTTAGAGGCCCTTCGTTACCTTTAATGCTTGTGTTCAAGCACGTCGATGTTCTTAACGTTGTCCTTAACATCGAGCTTGCTTTACATCACCACTTCTTCTCTTCTTTTGGCCAAACCAAGGTGTGTTTAAAGTCTCCACGTAAGTCATATTTCATGGCTATTTATAGTACTTCCATTAGATGATTAGTCATCACTTTCTTAATTAGGTAATGACACATGTCTTACACATGTCACAAAGTGACACAATCTTATTCTAACCTTGACATGTAAGTGCTTAAGTGTCTTTGTCTTGTTTAGAATCATGGCATGTAAGCTTATATGTGCCTTTATGTTAATCCTAACCTTGACACATAGTCTTTCCATGTTTATAAGCTTGACACCTAAGAGTTTAAGTGTCCTTTAAGGTGTCTAAACCTTATGGTGACACATGTGGCTTAAATGGCAACATGTCATTGGTCGAGTAATGAATAATTAAGTGTCGTAACACCATTCGTCGCAGTGTTTGTCTCTTTTGCTAGCCCTTTCACCAATGTAAAACGTCTTAAACCCGTCATGTGTTTAGCTTTATATTGCCACTAGCGATGGACATTATGTTATCAAAAATACCCGGGCATTACATGCCGCGGGGGGGGGGGGGGGGGGGGGGGGGGGGGGGGGGGGGGGGGGGGGGGGGGGGGGGGGGGGGGGGGGGGGGGGGGG
>JAOVYX010002296.1:0-11913 GCA_035668315.1 Drosera spatulata
CCGCCATTGACATGGGTCCAGAGGCTGAAGATTGCGGTTGACGTGGCTCGTGGTCTGAACTATCTCCACTTTGATCGCGCTCTTCCCCATGGGAACCTCAAAGCAAATAACGTCCTACTTGACGGTCCAGAACTCAATGCACGCATCACTGACTACTGCCTCCACCGGCTCATGACACAGGCAGGTACCACCGAGCAGATCCTTGATGCCGGTGTCCTAGGATATCGTGCGCCTGAGCTGGCTGTCGGCTCCAAGAAACCAGTACCCTCGTTCAAGTCAGACGTGTATGCCTTCGGTGTGATACTCCTGGAGCTGCTGACTGGCAAGTGTGCTGGGGACGTGGTGTCAGTAGAGGAAGGCGGTGTCGGTCTGACCGAGTGGGTCCGAATCCACGTGGCCGAGGGATGTGGGCCCGACTGCGTTGATCCGGTCCTGATGCAGCATGGAGACGATCAGGTTACGAGAAATGGGATGAGGGACATGTTGGGAATAGCTTTGCGTTGTATTAGTTCCATCTCGGAAAGGCCCGGTATCAAGACGATATATGAGGATCTTTCTTCTGTTTAGCTAGGAAGGAATGTTGTATTTGAACTGTTTCTTCATTGTAATGTGATTCCGCCATGTCTCTCGAGCTCAAGTTTTTCTCTTGTCTTTCTTTTCAGCTTCTTTCATGACTCTTTGCCTTGTCTTGTGATCTCGCTTACCGGTTCACGTTGCATGTTTGTTTGGGCAGAGCAACTTTGCATGGATCTTCGTGCTCCAAAAAGGAAGAAAAAAAGGGAAAAAATTGTCAACATACGTTGAACATTGTAGTTGGAAGCTAATGACCAAGACATGCACAACATTTCTCTTGGGAGATCAGAGACAGATAACAATGCGAAGGATAAAAATTTTACCTGTAATAATAAACAAAACATTCTTTCCTACTAGTTATAACGACCACTGACCATCAGTTATATTACTAGTTTGAACAAACAATAATAGGGCTAGATATAAGAGCACTTGCACCATCAGTAATACTACTAGTTTGAACAAACAATAACAGGGGTAGATAAAAGAGCACTTGTATGTGCATGAGAATCTTTATAATGTTTATCCATATTTTTCATTTTTCATTATACATAACGATGAAATAATATATTGATATATAAAAATAGAAAATGTTATAATAATATAATAATTTTATCGAATTTTTTTATCTCACATTATAACTTCTGTGCTTTAACACAAAGTTCAATATATTTTTTCAACATCTTTTTAATTAATTCATTTTATAAAATGATTAAATGATATTATTTATAAATTTTTTATGAAATATTAATGATAATTTTTTATATATATTTAATATAATTTTAATGAGAAAAAAGATATAAAACATAAATGCTCTAAATGATCGATACTTTCTTGAAGTGGTAACCCAATTACAGATTCTCACAATTTCAGTTCACTACTCAAGGGTCAAGACTCGAGAGAAGTTAGAAACTTGAACGGCTCAACACAACACAAACAAAACCCCAAACACATTCCCTTCAGGTCACTATCACTTCACACTTCGCACACACAACAGAATTCCCACCTCCTCTCCTCTTCTTGAATTCAACCTACTCCAAACCGATCTCCTCAAACCCCTCACAAACCCAAAACCCTATCAAAACCCTACAAATTTGATCAGAACTTCACTGAAATTCATACCTGTTGATTGTTAGAATTCACTGCAACCGCTCTGTTCTCATCTTGTGATCAGCGCGGCATTGTTCTTTTCAAGGTATAATGAATCTTTTAGACTTAACCCATACTGCGTTTTTTGCTCAATTCTTGATTTTGGGTTGTTGGGTTGCTTCAATTTCATGTGAATCTTGGTGGGTTTTGGCGGTTTTGCGGAGGTTGATGATGGGTAGTGAGAATTTTTGCAGAGCATTCTCCTTTTTGAGGTATAAAGAACCTTTTAGAGTTACCCATATCGTGGTTTGTGCTCAATTCTTGATTTTGGGTCGATGGGTTGCTTCAACTTCATGCGAATTATATGGGTTTGGGTGGTTATGCGGAGATTGATGATGGGTAGTGAGAATTTTAGCACAGCATTGTCCTTTTCAAGGTATAAAGAACCTTTTGTTACCCATACTGCGTTTTGAGCTCGATTCTTGATTTTGGGTCGATGGGTTGCTTCAATTTCATGCGAATTATATGTTTTTGGGTGGTTATCTGGAGATTGATGGGGGGTAGTTAGAATCTTGCTAACTTTGGGTTTAGGCAGTTTGTGTTTGAGGGCACTTCGAGTGATCTTTGTGGAATTTTTGCTTATATGTTATGTTTGGTAGTTGAACAACATGCATCTTGTTCTTTGTGAACCCAATTAATCAGAAGTTGTGAGGCCAAGATCTTTGTTCAGAGATAAGGACATAGATTCTTGGGGCTTTTGATGGTGTTTGCTATAATGCCGCAAATGACCCCTTTCTTTGAAAACTGCATAGGTTGCGTTTTGTGCTCAGTTCTTGATTTTGGGTTGTTGAATTCTTTCAATTGCATGTGAATCTTGATGGGTTTGGGTGGTTATGCGGAGAATGATGATGGGTAGAGAGAATTTTGTCCAATTCTTGGTTTAGAGCACTTGGGGTTTTAGCGTTTTAGGCATCTTGGGTGGATTTTTGTTGAAGTTTTGTAACTTTTGTTAGTATGTTCTGTATTTTAACATGCCTCTTGTTCAGAGATAATAGCATTGAGGCTTGGAGCTTTTGATGGTGTTGGATTATGCTTGATCTTTGGAAAATGCAAATGAAACCTTTCTTTGAGACGAACAAACAAGTTTTCTTGGGGTCATAGACCTGTTTTGAAAAATCGTGGTCAGGGTCATCTTTCTTAGTTCAAGATCCACAGAAATTGGCTTAGCAAATACGAGGGAGTCACTCCTTTTTTTCATAGACGAAAACGTGGTGTCTGTAACTTGCGAGCAGATGTAGGTATGTTTTCTTGGTGATTTCTTGGAAAATAGAAAAGATGATTCTATTGTGCTCTTGCAGTTACAGTATATACTAGATGATTAATGCTGATACAAGCTTTGAAGAGAAACTGATGGAAACGGCAGAATCTGTAGTTCCTCCATTGAAGAAGCAAATCCCTACTCCAAAGGCGATAATACATCAGAAGTTTGGTAGCAAAGCGTCCTTCACAATAGAGGAAGTGCAAGAGAATCTTCAAAATGAATGTCCTGGACTTGCCATCCCTCTGAAGGGTCCATGCCTTTTCCGATGTCGCTTGGAGCTCCCAGGATTAGCTGTTGTATCTGCAACCTGCAAAAGAAAAAGAGACGCGGAACAATCTGCCTCGGAGAAGGCTTTGAATGAGGTATATTTTTTTGATGTCCTAGTAGCTATGTCTTTGTTTGGATTCCGTCCTCCTTTAATTATTTGATCAACGAAAATACTCAGTGAGTGATTAGTGATTGGGATTGGACAGTAGATATCAAAACTTAATTGTCATCTTCATATTATTTTGGAGGGAGACAATTTTTTCTGCCTTATCAAGTTGTGAACTGTGCTTTTACCAGGAGTTTCATTCAGTTCTTGCTCGAAGTTTTGGCTGTGTTAGTGTTGATAATAAGCGGATGAAAGGCAAAACTTATCATCTTCCTCAGCGTCAATCATGCTGAAAACAATTTCTGGACAGCTCTTCATTCACTTTAACTATCCTTTCAGGAAACGTAGAAGAACAAGTCAATAATACCTTTTCTCTGTCATTGCAGCTAGGAATTTCTCCAGAGACGATTAGTTCCCCATTGCTGGATGCAGCAGATGAGTTGGTTTCTCGGCTTTCATACTTGCTTTCAAGCGAGGTCTGTGATCCATTTTTCAAAAGCTTCATTGTCTTATTAGCTGCTACTATGCCTCAGCTTTGTAAACATGATAATGAGATAAAAAATGTAGTGTCCAAGTTTCTGGTCATGGCTGTACTGATTGCAGTAGAATGAGCATTCAAGCAAAGAGACTTTTGCGCTTTTATGTTTTAACTAAAATTCCTTTTGAACTTTCCACCATTTTGATGTTTGTCTTTTACTAACACGAACTCTTTTCGCTTTGTTGATGTAGACTTTACCATCGGTCCACCCCCTGTGCAGTCACCTGAAAGCAAGTTTGCGGAGAGAGGGTGATCTCGCCGGTTTCATTCCTGTATCGGTCATGATCAACTGTGATCCCAAGATCAATAACTTGTGCAAGTCGATTGATCCTATGGTGGAGTCGAATCCATTCTTGGCCGTACCTCATATCGCAAAAGCTGCCTCCAAATTGCCAGACATGGTTGCTGTTTCTGAAGATCGGCTTTGCTTACGGAGGACAAATTCTGATGCTTCTGAGCTTACACCATCATCTGTTGATCAACAGCTCCCTTTGTCCGATGGCAAGTCAGTGCTGGCCGTACATATTCCTTATGCACTTGATAGGAATGTTCAGTCCTTGAGCTTAGATGTTTACTCGAAAGAATATTATCTCGATATTATCGCAACTGAACTTGGTTTAGCAGATGCCAACAAGATCCTCATATCAAGGTAATGATGCTCACTGATGCAGAACAGTAATGTGTGATGCTTTTGACTACTAGATTGTCCTGACTTGTGTTGGACAGTCTGTTATAAGTCGCTGCTGTCTTTGAATGATTTGTGATTCCACTGTAATAAATGTTTTTGAGGTTTTTTTTCCTCACGTAGTGCTCCTGTTTCTCCCTTCATAGATTGCAAGCTGGCTTTCCCGCTTTGGTTCATCAAATGATGTGGCATTGAAGATACTGATGGGTTTTAGTTACTAATGTGTGGTTTTGCAGGCCTATTGGTAAAGCTTCTTCTGAGATGAGATTGTATTTTTCTGCTTTGGAGACTTGTAATTTGGTCTCAGTACCAGACTCCTCATTTGCAAAAGAGGCACTGCAGCAGAATGGTTCTTTCAACGTGCGTGCAAGTTACTTAGCTGGTCAGGTCGTTTATGGTAACGTAATTTTAGCATCCGTTGGATACAGATGGAAGTCCACCGATCTCATTTATGAGGATGTATCCCTTCGCAGTTATTTCAGGTTGGCTCTTACTCCATGTGCTATTATAGTTTACGCAGGCTTTCTTCTGTTTAAGGTGATTCCATGTTAAAGTTACAAAGTACTGGTTCTATTTTACCATTTGATGGAATATGGTATATCTCATGATCGAGAGCCCGAAGCCAGAGTTAGAAAGTTGATTAATCAAATTGTCAGACAGGGGGATAAGAATCTGCCAAGAACAACCAGCTATTCAGCTGTGAGGCAATAATTATCATATGCATAAAAGCTTTGAAGACATAGTAGGATTCTAGAGGACCAATAGACTAAGATACTGTAATGTGATGTGAATCAGTGATTTCTTTGTGGAGGAGCGAATCAAATCGGCCTCCTTATCTTGTTTATCATTGCTGTCTTTGCCACTCTCTGTGAGAAGTGGCTGCTAAACAATATATATGTGTAGATGTGGGAGAACTAGTAGGTCTGGTCCAACCCTATACTGGCATATTCTTTGAATCCTGCCTTCTGGTTGTGCTGAATAGTACATAACATGACTATCGTTGACATATGCGGTTAATCTTTTACGTCTGTTTTCTACAGGATATATACTGACAAATCACCCAGCGGGATATACAAGTTATCTAGAGAAGTTGTACTCGTAGCAGAGCTACCTTCAATTTTTACTTCAAAAGCTCAATGGAGAGGCTCCTTACCGAGAGAACTGCTGTCTACATTCTGTCGTCAGCACAGGCTCTCTGAACCCGTCCTCAACGTGATATTTGATCCAGTGGTACCAGCACAGGAGTCAGCTTGTTCATGTGAAAACTCGGACACTGGAGACTCAACTGTAGATTCAACTGTAGATTCAAGGAATTCAACCGTGTCTTCCGTTACTGTTAATGGAAATGAATCGACAGTGGTAGAAGGGACTTATACATGTGAAGTCAGATTAATGTCTAAGAGTCAAGAATTGGTTCTTGAGTACTGCCTGAAGGATTCATACAAGAAGCAATTTGATGCCATACAAAATGCTGCTCTGAGAGTTCTTTCATGGCTAAGCGTTTACTTCAAACAGCAAGATACACCTTTGGAGGATATAAGTTCATCTGCAGTGGAACTTGGCATCCAATGCAACCACTCTAATATCTCAAGGGAATTTGCACTGTGCTGGTTGATGCACAGCGTTCAACAGCGAAGTGGGTCCCAAGATAGCAACTCATCATGTTGTCAACAGTTAAATCGTCCAAACTCCAAGCTTAGCCATAAAACAGATCAGCTACACATTGAAGGATCAGAAAGTGGAACCTATCCGTCTAATGGATCGTTGGTTTGCATAAGGTACGTTGTATCACTGGTGAATGATCCGGGCTCAAAGAAAGAAGCTATCGAGAATGCAGATGAGTTTGAATTCGAGATTGGAACAGGCGCAGTCATTCCATGTGTAGAGGATGCTGTAATGCAAATCACAGTTGCACAATCTGCTTCCTTCTACACAGAGCTGCCTCCTTATGAATTAATTTTGGCTGCAGCTGCTGATTCTTCCAAAATACTTTCAGTCTGGAGCACTGGTGAGTCAATCCTCTAATAGGGTATTGCTTACACATCAGTTTACAAAAACAAAAATGTCACATTTCTGTACATCCTCAAAAAATAAAATTTTGTACGTTTTGCTATTAGCCTTTTGCTTTGTGCTGAAGTATTCATGACAGCAAGTTTAAGGATGCCTAAATATTTAATGACAAATGTACCTGTGACTCATTTGTTTAGAATCTCACCTATTTGATAGTTGTGAGTTGGCAACGTTTACTTTTGGTCTCCTTTCTTGCTAATATACCTTCACTTCATCATTGGAAAGATTGCTGCTTGGAGTATTCAATTACTTTGCTGCGAGTTATGAGCCCTTTGGAGGACAGGATGGAACAGGCATTTTTCAGCCCTCCACTGTCAAAGCAGCGGGTGGATTATGCACTCCTTCACATCAGAGATTCTAATGCTATGTCGTTGGTAAGGCACCCTGTTTCTCATCTTGGTGTGTCGTGTCTTGGTACTTATATATGATATTTACAAGTGCTCCGTCACTTCTATAGATCGACTTTGGATGTGGCTCTGGGAGTTTATTGGAATCATTGATAGGCTATCCAACATCTCTTAAGAAGATTGTTGGTGTTGATCTCTCACAAAAGGGTCTCACCCGTGCTGCAAAGGTGTTCTTTCTCACTAGAATCTCCCTTGTTCATGTGCCCTTAAAGTTTGCTCTTTGAAATTGTAGTTGATTATGGTACTTTCTTGCCATTGCAGATGCTTCATTCGAAGTTGTCAAACTCGACTTCAGGGGTGAAGAAAGCACTGCTTTACGAGGGTTCAATCACTGTTTTTGACTCTTATTTGTGTGGATTTGACATGGGCACTTGCTTGGAGGTACCTGCATTCTCTTCTGCTTCTGACCTGACTTTTCGACTATCTGACATATGATACATTTTCTGGGTTTCGCATTGTAGTTACTTGTGCAACTTCCACTCCCTTTTGCATAAAGATTTACATGCTTATGATGCTTCGAATTCCAGCATACTGGATATTATTATGCTCCTGCCAGTAATTTGTTTCAAATGTTACCTGAAGACTGGAACATTACATAGAAAACGAAGAATTTTGTGTGGAGTGTGGACTCTAGAAGGAACTCAAGCTAGTATGCTCTTTTCTATATAGAAGAAGTTCCAAGGTTTGTAGACGTTCCATCATCAGGATCAACATCCGTGTGCAACTCGAAATGATTAGGTGGAGCTTGCTACTGAAATTAAGTTGAAAATTTAGGCTATCTAGCTTATCCTCAGTTTGACAAGTTCATAAGCCGTCATCGTTTTTTTTTTTTTTTTTAATAAATTTGGTTGTGGTTGAGAAAGCAGGAACTTCTCTAATGCCCATTGAGGTGTGTGATCACATGTAGGCAGGGATTATAGTACCATTGTTCAGCTATCTAGCTACTGATTTTTCTTATTTGGTGAAGTTACCTGGCTATTTTACTTAATCAGAAATGCACATCAGATGATTTTTTTTACTGGGTATAGAATTGGTGCCTGGCTGCCTGCTGTTTTACGTCTTTTGAAATCAGATACAAAGATTTATTGTCATTTAATCTCAGGTGATTGAACATATGGAGGAGGAGGAAGCAAACTTATTTGGTGATATTGCGCTCAGTTCATTTCGCCCCAAGATTCTCATCCTATCTACTCCAAACTATGAGTACAATGCGATACTCCAGAAATCCAGTCTATCAGGAGGCAATGAGGATGATCCTGAAGAGAAAGGAGTGACCCAATCACAATCCTGTAGATTCCGTAACCATGACCACAAGTTTGAGTGGACAAGAGGACAATTCAGAAGATGGGCAACTGGGCTAGCCATGAAGCACAAGTACATTGTCGAGTTTAGCGGGGTTGGTGGGTTGGGTGATGAGGAACCGGGTTTCGCTTCCCAGATAGCTGTCTTCAGGAAATGTGCTCTGCAGGAGCCTGAAACCGGCGTAGAGAAAGTGGATATGACGCGGCATCACTGCAAGCTTGTATGGGAATGGAATGCTGCTGATCAAGCATCCGCTGATTCTGTTCGCTGAGCCTTTTAGATTCCATCTCTGGTGGTCCTTCGTTGGCTAACTGTCATTGTTTCCGTTTTGCATTTGATTGAATTTAGCCTGTCTTCTGCCACTTCTGGGTTTTTGTAAAGTGGCGGAATGTGACACTCTTTAGGGCTAGCTCATCTGGATATAACGTGCAGAAGAACCTTTCGTCGTCGCATTATTAACAGAAGTTGTAATAGAATAATTCTTGTACAAGGTTTTCACCTTGATATACATTTTCCTCACGTTTGTAAAACATGGTATATCAATACTTGCGTACTTCATATCAGCTTTCAATACGACGAGATTCTTGAACAGTATATAGCAGGTGCAATATACACAAAGAAGTTTATTTGAAACAGGTAGCAGCATAGCGTGATCTGTAGATGGATCTCTGGCATTGAGGAACAAATAGCCTCGCATCAGATATCGCCACTATGTCGTACTCCTGGTGCATTGATCTTCTTCCTTCTAATCATTCCGGCTTATGAAGCTTAGTCATCGCGGCACCATTATCCTATGTTGGAATGCATGGAAGAAGACACTAGGCGACAGTGCTCACAAGCGTAAACGGATGGCTACGATTCATGCGACAGTTTCGAATTGGAACTGACTGATTGCAGGTGACCAATTCTCTTATGGTCCTGTAACTTGAATGTATCGTGCCATGGTTGTATTACACTACAAGTGTGCTCCTCTGTGGTGGAACACAATACTAGTGCTGTTGGGTCCAGTTTATGCCGAATCACAGCGATGAAAAATGAAACACTCACCAATATTAGAAAATGTAGCGATGGCCATTTTTTCCGTCGAATTACACTTTCATCCATATATCAGAACAAATTGACTGTTACGACGACAGTCATAAGGCGTTGGTTTTAAAACAGTCAATTTGTTCTGATCAATCGACGGGATCCTTACGCCCAAGTCTCAAATTAGACATTAATCCCTCTATAGCATCACTAAACTTATAAAGTTAAGATGTGTAGCACCAACCCAAAGGAGAGTAGCAGGGGGGGGCACCCTTTAGCCTCAATGTTACAGTGAGAGTATATGTGATGAATGATCAGTGGTGGGTGTATACTTGTATTTGTTGGGTGTGTGATGTGTGGTGGCCGGTGGGCTCTGAAGTTCTGATCTCTCTGTGAGTTTGGTCAAAGCAGGTTCTTCATTGGTCAAAACTGACCCCTCCTCTTCTTTCGTTCAGTTTCAGTCAGAGGGGCGTTCTGATCCTGCATAGCTGGCCTCTGTGCACCAATATTACCCCCCAAAAAATGTCACGCACAGAAACACAGAGAGAGAGAGAGAGCACTGACTCAAGAACAATCCCCCCTCTTTATGTACCACTACTTGAAAATACCATTTTGCCCCTCTTCCTTGCTGTTATTTTTGTGTTCTGATTTGGGTACGTAATTGGAAATAATTTTTCTGTTGTTTGTGCCAAGAAGAATGCTATGTGTTATGTATCTCTTGTTCATCGCATTTCTTGTTTATGATGAAATTACCTAAGTTGTTATTATAATACAGATATGTGAGTGTGGAAGAAAGCTTGCCGGTTAAAGTACAA
This sequence comes from Drosera spatulata, assembly GCA_035668315.1. Classification (NCBI taxonomy): domain Eukaryota; kingdom Viridiplantae; phylum Streptophyta; class Magnoliopsida; order Caryophyllales; family Droseraceae; genus Drosera; species Drosera spatulata. Next base: position 10,197 of record JAOVYX010002296.1, read on the forward strand.
ATTCTTCGGTACGAATGATTTTCAGAATACGAGTCGGTTCATTGTTTGTTGAACTATGTTTCTAGCTATAGCCTATAGGGTTATTGGTAGTTACGTAAGTTCCGACTGTTGGGTCGAACGATGTTCATTTCGTACTATGTAAGTGTGATTGTAGATGTTCATGATTGATCTGCATTTTCATACAAAAATGTACAATTGTGGTTTATCTGTGACGGTAATTTTATGGCTTCTGGATTTGTTCTGCTTAACAATGTTAAGGCTTATTTTGCTAGATAGAGCAGTGCTAATTTCCGTCTCTTATAGGCCATTTCGTTTTCGTATCTCACCTTAAGCACCTAAGCTTTGATTCCTCAAACATCATCCTTTACATATTACATATGTTTGGTGTGAGTCACATTTATTTTGTTGCTTTGTTAGCTAGGGGGAAGATGAACTCAGTTTCACACACAATAATCTGCAATTGCAGAAGATTTTGCCATTTCGGTGTAAATGCAGTGATCTGATACGAAAGATGATTAGGATGAAAATAACAGTGGAAGCAAATGAATGCATTTTCTTTCCATTTTTTTGAAAAATAGCTTTCACCAGAACAAAGCAGCTCTGAGCAGCACAGTACTGAGGACAGTGGTTCAAAGACGATTTGGTTTTTAACTCTTTTCACTTTGAAGATTCTTTGTTGGTTTTGATGAGAGGTGAATGATTAAAACACTACAATATCGTAAAAGGCTGATGTTGCATGTGTCTTCCTTTTCTTTTCGGGAAGAATAACGAGGGGGAAACCAAAACATGTTTATCAAAGTGACAAGCAAACTCAATCTTCTTAAATAAGATCTCGAGTTTGAGTTGGAACTAAGGAAAAACTTGATGCGTTATTTGACTTGATTCATGATTAATGCGGACCTAATTGTTTTCAAAAGCCCGAGAGTTTAAGGAAAGAAGGACAAAACCTGGAGTAGATAACTCAATAGGGCGTAGAAAGTCGAAGGCGTTACCGAAGATGAAATTGTGTGGCACACACATTTGATTGAAGGCTTGTTTCAGTACGGGAGCATATACCGTAGATAGTTGGAAGGCATTCCAAGATGAATAGTATGTACTGTAGATATGATGAGGGAGTAAACTGAGGGGAAAAGTTGAATGTAACTATGAACGTGAGACGAAACTTTCTTTGGAAAGTTTACATTAAGTTTTCTGAAGATGGAACGAGTAATCAATATTTTCTGGGAGTGGAGATGGAAAGAGTTAAACATATGCATGATGATGTATGCACATGTAACATCACATGACCTATCAAAAAGGCAAACAAGAAGTCAATCTCATATAACTATACTAGGAATTCTTCTATTGCTTAATTCACAATAACCAAGGAAGGGGGCAACGAAGTACAAGCTCTTAAATCACATTACTCAATTGACCCGAGTAAAGAATCTTTCCTATAATATGATCCAACCAAAGAACTACTCTAAGAAATCTATTTCAAATAACAAGAAATTGTTTTCGTTATTCTTCAAACCTGTGATCAAGACACTCAAAAGTGAAGAGTGAAAATCCACCTTATAGTTGAGCAATTTTGAAACCTTATGTCACCAACTCATATCATCAATTTGTAAAAGAATCAACAGAAATCCCATTGCCAGTGAAGTAGCTGCAACAGAGTTTTTTTTTTTTTTTTTTTTTTTTTTTTTTTTTTTTTTTTTTTTTTTTTTTTTTTTTTGTT
>JAOVYX010002297.1:0-11912 GCA_035668315.1 Drosera spatulata
AATCAATTTTATTCACAAAATCTTAATAGACCATTCTCCGTGGGATTGACTTGTACTCGTCATTGCTATATTTTTATTACAATTGTATTGAGTAAGTAGTGTGATTTATTTCAATTTATGTGCCTTGCAATGGGTGGTAGCAATCACACAGTATCACAAACACATAAAATCATAAGAGGAGGAGAGAAATACTCAATTTAGAGTATTGAGTGCGATCATCTATGGGTATAATTTTAACCCGATAAAGAAGAAAAATTACTGAGACCAATCCTGATAATTGTAGTTCCCTAGCACAATCTAGGGACGATCTTTGTAATCCCTTATCAGTGGCTATTTTTTGATACCATAATAGTCCTGTGGTTTTAATCCCTTTGACTTTTTAAGGGGGATTTTCAACGTAAAAATCTTGATATCGACTCTATTTATTTTGGACTATTTAACTATCTTATTTTAACTGCACGGTGTTAAAAAAGTGTTGGGCAATTTCCGTTGCACCTTATACCTTTTTTCAATAATAGTGTAGTCAAATACACATGGGCTGCTCTAAATAAACAAAAACAAATGATGGAGAGAAGGAGTTGATTTGTCAATAGACCAATTGTAATGATTCAGGATGTAGGATTCAGCTCTAAGTTTCCCTATCATACCAATATAAACCGTAAAGACTTGGATTCGAAAAATATGGGTGACACAGGTACCATGTCAAGCTGAATCGATTAAATACTTGATCTTTGTGATAAACTATAGTCCATTCTCCTATGCAGATCGTGTAGACATATGGAGATCTTACATTTATTAGTTAGATTTGATACTTGCTCATGCTTAGAGATTTGCTATCTTTGGAAATATTATAGACGTAGGATATTGTTGTCTATAACTCAGATACTCTACTCTTGTAATCTTCTCTATATAGTATAATGATACTGTTTGTCACAGCTCATCCGATCTCTTAGGATTGGGTCGGACCGTATGATGGTCCGATCATATGTCGGATTGATCTGATGATGCGGGACCGATATCAAGATGCATCGAACAATCTACACACCAGGAACCAAGAAAACGCCATTAGCCGGGAGACCGAGATGCGTATCTTGGACGTTCGCTTCAACGCTCAAGTTAGTATGTGCCCGATCTGGGTGAAAGAGAGAGAATTAGGAAAAGTGCGTGGAGTGAGAAGGAGATTGAGAATGAGAAAAGATACCTCCTTGGAGAGGGTAAAGGGTATTTATAGGGAAGGAAACCCTAGTTGGGTGGGCTATTACAAGGCTTTTTTGATAGATACTTGCGTTTTGAAGAGATTTGAGGTTGTTTTATGATGTTTTTAGCCTTTTCATGTATTTTTGATAATTTCCCTTATCTTTTAAAGCCCATTTCCCTTATGTTGACTATTCCTTCTTACTAATGGAAGAAGCATTTGATTTGATTTATCATTGATCATAACCTTGACTTGGGTGACCATCAGTTGCCTCCCAAGCCTTCGAGACTGACTGATCTGGTCGGCACGAAGGGTTGTATTCTCTTTTATCCATTCTTGAGGTAGAGCATAGGACGAGGTGTCCGATCAAGCGTCTTTGTCTTCTTAGACCATATTGAGGTATGAACACCAGGATTGATCCTTTGAGAACCGATCTTCACACACTTGGCTCGATCTTCCAGGTTCAAGAGAATTTCGTCCAAGTCTTCGATCGGTTGGGGCCGAGGCTTGACCAACCTCGGATATAGGTGCTGTTGGAGGGTTTCTTGTCCTTTCAAATTCAGGTATTGCTTCAAGGTGGTAGTATAGCATGCCTTTGATGCGTTTTGGTTGTCTTTCATCATGCCTTCTCCTTTTGGGATAGGAAACTTGATCTTCACATAACACGGAGTGATCATCATCTAGAGGTCCACTATGGATGGCCGGCCAAGAATCCCATTATAAGCAAAGGGAAGGTCTACCACCAAGAAGTCTGCCATTCATGCCTGAGTCCGACCAGTAGTTTCATCTCTCACTTTAGTAATAGGGAGATATGCCCCTTCGGATTTACGGTCTCTTCCTGCGAATCAGATCAAGGGGGTACGCAACGGCTTGAGATCCTTCTCGGTCATTCCCATCCTCCTTAGGGTAGAGAGATAGAGTATGTCAGCAAACGAACCACTATCGACAAATATCTTTTTGACATTGTACTCCCTGATGTGGAGTGTAACGACAAGGATATCATCATAAGGGAACTGGATTCCCGCATCGTCCTCGGATCTGAATTGGACAACAGGGTCGGTCCGTATCTTCTTTCTTTCATTGACAGTGGAGTCATCTTGAGGGTCTCGGCTCCTGTGGGGTCTTCAGGCCCTTTCTCTGGAAGATGCCCCCGATAATTACATGAATACGCGGACGCTGTAGGGCCTGATCTAGCTCCCTCTGTTTGTCAGGTCACCTTGGTCATTCCTTCCCTTTCTGGGATGGATGATCGAACTTATGCCCTCGATCTACCTGGAATTTCTTGAGATGCCCTTTCCCGATCAATTCTTCAATAGCGTCTTTCAGGTGATGGCATCCCTCCGTGTCATGACTGTGGTCTTTGTGATATTGACAATACCGAGTCTTGTCTTTTGGAGCACCAAGGGAGCATTGTTTTTTTGAGTTCTTGATCAAGAGGTTTTCCCCTTGTGCGACCCTGAGTATCTCTTTTCTCGATACGTTAAGGGGAGTATACTTGTTGTCACTGTGGGAGGTCGACCAAGTGATGTTGTTCTCTGATCTCTTACCCTTTGGATTTTTCTTGTTCGATACTCGGTCAGTCTTCCCACGTCTTCCTTCCTCAGTTTTCAATCGGTCAGGATTCTTCTCCTTAGCAATTCGTTCCGTCCAGAGTCCGAGCGTCCGATTGCGAATCTCCCTTGCCGTCTCGGCATGAATGTATTTTCCCAACTTGGCTAGAAGGTCGGAGTATGTCCATCGTTCCCTCTTTGAGAGGCTATATGAGAGGTCATGGCTCGCCAAACCGTCTATTTAGGCTTGACTTATCTCGTGATCAACCGGATCCTCAACCTTGACCTTCTCGGTGTTGAACCTCTGGATGTACGATCTAAGATCTTCGCTCAGTTGTTGAAAGATCTTGTACATGTAGCTAGATGTGAGCCTTTGTCGTTTGTTATTAACATATTGCCTGTGGAATAGTTCAGCCAATTCTGATAACGAACCTACCGATCCTGTTGGAAGAGTATTGAACCATGCTCGAGCCGGTCCACGGAGAGTAGTTGGAAAGGCCTTGCACATTGTGGCGTCGGCGCTTCTTGAAAATTCATCAAGGTCTGAATGTTTTGAACGTGCTCGTCCAGATCAGTCGTCCCGTCATAGGTGGCACATGACGGCAGCCGGAACCTTTCATGGGGAAGCTACTCGTTGATCTCGGTCGTGACAGGAGTGTTCGTTCTGAACACTCTTTCTTCGTTCCTAAAACGGGATCATCGCTCGGTCTGCTCAAACGTCTTATAAAGTTGCTCCACTTTTTGTTCCAAGGGAGTGAGTTTTCCATCAGGTTGGAGCGGGTTGACCTGAGAAGCTTAGGCCCCCTCCGGTCAATCGGGTACGAGGGGTCTGGAGTTTACCGACCGAGCGTTTAGATGGTTTCTTAGGTCTTTCCTCCCAGTATTGATGTGATTTCTGAGGTCTTTTTATTCGGCTCGAAGATCTTCCACTCCGGCTCTATTAATCTGGTGTTGAAGGTCGGTCAGGTCAGCTGGGGGTACTCTTTTCGTACTTTGTGGAGAAATGACGGGTGCTCCCCTCTCCACGTTCATTGGAGGTGCCGCGTCCGGGCGTGGGGACAACCTATCGTTCAGTAGGTTCCTCATCTCCCTTAGAGTGTCTTGCATTTGTCGGGTCATTTCTTGGCGTAACTCTTGATACATGACCACAATAGCATACTGAACTACCGGGCTCTCCGTCATGTACTCAGATTAGGGTGGCACCGGATCGGCCCCTGTGCGGGCCGATCTCAAGAGTCTGTCACCTGGGAGTGGCGAAAGCTGAGCGCGACTAGTGGAAGGCACATTGGACAGTTTGGGTTGCATGTTGGTGGTTCGCCTTCGGGTTATTGGCATGTTGTTATGGCAATCAATCCCTACCTGACGTGCCAAACTGTTTGTCACAGCTCGTCCGATCTCTTAGGATTGGGTCGGACCGTACGAATGTTCGGTCATGTGTCAGACTCATCTCATTCTGCGGGATCGATCTCAAGATAGTGTATGTCCGAGGTACGTACCTCATACGCTCAATCCGACGCTCAAGTTAGTATGTGTCCGATCTGGGTGAAAGAGATAGAATAAGAAAAAGTGTGTGAAATGAGGAAGAGATTGAGAATGAGAGAAGATACCTCCTTGGGAAGGATAAAGGGTATTTATAGGGAAAGGAACCCTAGTTGGGTGGGCTTTTCCCTTACCTTTCAAGGCCCATTTCCCTTATGTTGACTCTTTCTTTTTATTAATGAAAGAAGCATTTGATTTGACTTGTCATTGATCATAACCTTGACTTTGGTGACCATCAGATACCCAACCTCATAATCTTAGGTTGGCCATTCTTCAAATCATCTAGTCTTACATGGTATCAGAGCAGTTCTTCTACTAAACCAGTACATCTCACCCATCTCTTTTTCTTCATTTTCTACATCACAATGGAAGAACAGAATGTTCCATCTCAATCTCAACCATCAGACAAAAATGTTGTTGCATTGTCCAATGCTGCTTCAGAGCAACAACTTGCCTTGATAAACTCTTCCACTCCACATAATCTCCCTATTTTCTCTAATCCGAATGCCTTCTTTGCACATGCTCTTCTAGTCAAAGATAATTTCTTGACTTGGAAATGTATTTTCTTGTCGATCCTTAAAAGTCATTCCTTATCAGAACTTGTCTCATCAAACTCGGTGCAGCCATGCATACTGACCAATGGAGAGCCCAATCTTGAATTTCCTAGATGGGAAGCAGCTTCTAATATGTTTGTTCCTTGGATAAAAGCTACATGTTTGTCTCATATTTATAATCTTCTAATCACTTACGATAGGGATCTCAAGCTTGGGATATTCTGAATAGACGCTTTGCTTCTGGTTCAAGAGTTCACATAAGAACTCCTCATCTTCAGATTGCAACCATAAAGAAGAAACCTGGAGATTCGATACAAGACTAATTCAAGAAAAGATATTGTATAACTCACTTATCTCAATAGGTGAGGATCTATAAGTAGAAGCTCTGATAGATCATATACTAGACGATCTTCCAGTGGACTACAAGGACTTTATATCCTCTCACAATCGCAATCCCAGTGCTTCGTTTAATGGTTTTAAAGATGGGTTATTATAAGAGGAGAATTTGATCAATAAATTATCGAGCCTTTCACTCATTCAAGCTGAGGCAGACTTCTCACATAGCAATGCTCACAATCAAAGAGCAAATTTTGCATACTCCGTAGTAGTTGCCAGTGACTCAAATTGCTGTCTTGATTTCGGAGCTTCAACTCATATGGCCATGAACCCAGCAAGCCTCTCTATTGCCCAAGCATATCATGGAAGGGACTCGATTATTATTTGTAACGGGACTTCTTTTTTACGACTTAGTATATCATGCTTAAATGCAAGTGTACGTGTCAAAGCAAGTAATAAAAGTGAGTATGTAAGTTATTGTCCCACGAGGACATAATCCTAGCGACCCAAGTATGAATAGTATTCCTTGGGTTAAACAATGTAAACTTGATGGCTTATTTCATAACACTAATGGTTTGACTAACTAACTAAGCTATACGAAATCAAACACACACAAGTATCGAAGATCTAGTCATCTTCCGATTGATCTAGTCACTAAAATTGTTTTACTAGTGAATCATGAATTGTGGTTATAAACAGATCCCTAAGATGTAATATACTCTCTCTCGAGCCCTAGACTACGTTAAACTAAACGCCGCCTTTACCATATCTCCATGAGAGGCCGTCACGTTATGGTAAGCATGAGATTTGAGGATTCCTAATGTGTCTTGCACATCATGCAAGCGATCTCTCGATCTCACATTCAACGTGTAGGTATGTGGTTGAATTCTCGAAACCAAACTATCCTCTCGGAGTCAATTTATATTGTGGATCATACAACAAGTGATCAAGTTATTGAAGCATTAGGCATAACCGCATACCATAACCACAAAGCGATAAAAACTAGACCAACAACACATAAATGACATAGATACAATCATCCGACTACAACACAACCTTAACGCAAGGTTTAACTCATGATTCAAACACTAAGACAATATAACAGACACATAATGTGCATAGGAATCATCATAGAACAAACAGTAAACAAAACAAGTCTAGAATGCTAAACCGATCACGATATGAAGTCCGAATCATTCCGATGAGGATGTTGCTTTGTTTTCCAATGAATCGTGACCGTCACACCACTTGGAATCAAGCCAAAGACCTAGATTTTCGTGTATGATGGATAATGATCAGATTTGGGACAAACTGGGGTATTTGTAGGCAATTAGTGGGCTTCGGTTTTCATGACATGTGCCCGGGCAAGGCCTTGCGAGGCGCCGCCCGGGCGCTTTGATCAAAATACTGAAGCATCAATTTTTGGAAACATGACGCACCCGGGCGTAGCCATACTCTGCGCCCTGGCGCTTTGATATTTGTTCTAAAACAGGGTGTCTTAGTCCAATTTTGTCCTCGTTTCATCTTTATCTCGTCCCGCTTTGTTCTTTGCTTGATAACGCCTCTATCTCGATGTCTTTTAATAATCCATTTGCTTGTTTTCACCGACAAATCGCACAAAAGCATCAAAGCTCGTGAATATTGAAATATCAGATTATAATCCATATGAATACTAATACAAAGGCATAGAAAATGGCATATAAAATCTTGATAAAATAATGCGTGAATAGTGCTAAATAACTCCCCCATGCTTGAGCCATTGCTTGTCCTCAAGCAATGAAAGTCAATAAAAAAAAAGAAACAAAGAATATACTAATGAACCAAACACTAACAATCTTAACAATCGGGTGTTATCTCTCATTATTTCTGCAGGCCGATTCATCAACCCCATGAACTTACTTGCATAAACACATCAAAGTTTCATAAGATTGACTCCATAACAAGCACCTCTCATCACCCCATGATTGTGAGGATCATTTTACATATACTCTCAAATCATAATCATGCAGGGATGAGGGTAAGCCGAATAATACATCAAGAAAAAAGCATTCGCATATCAGCTATCCTCTTACCCAAACCAAATGTGAAATTGCGATCCAAGATAAGGCCAGGACCAATAAAAAATCAAGATAGGGAAAAGGAGGTTAGTTATTTGGTCATGCGGAGCTCAGGTTGAAAATGGTAGGGATATAGCGTAGGTAAAGACATTGGCGAACATCTAAACCCATCCCCTTCATGACATTGTGCCTTGCATAAAAACACAACCACACCTGATCAACTTTACAACACCCTTGAGTCACCTATTTATTCGGATTGGTGGTATCTCGAGTTACAACAACTTAGAAACATTGAAAAACACCCTTTTGCTTTTTTTTTTTTTTTTTTTTTTGGAGCATACAACAAAGAACATAGGAGCACGGCCTCGACACATTGTGTACCTTTTACATAGGAAAAGAAGAACAAAGACACTCCGGCCTTGGCACATTGTGTGTCATAATACATCGTCATAACCAAGCAAACCATCCCATACAATATATATCACTCCATAATGCCGTCTCAACTCGTACACGAAACATGATTCAAAGGGTTTTGTGGCATGATAAATTGAAAGTAACTCCAATGTCGAGTGTACACATGCCCAATCAAACAATAAGTTGTATACATATAAGATGTAAGGGATAAAAATAGAAGGGGATTAGCGTTAGGTAAAGGAGGTCTAGGGGTATATGGCAACACAATAACGGGATATCAATGATCATAATTGCACACCTCTTCGCCTTACCACCAAACGAGTAGCTAGTAACTTCAGCTCGATGTGTTATGAGGGCCTAGTCCTATTGTTGCCTCACTCTGTCGTGTTTAAGTCCCCCTAAAATGTGCATTTGTTAGAAGTACAATCAAGTGAGATGTCGGATGGAGTTCCGCCATAAGTTAGATGGTAGTATCAACTTAGGCCGTCCTAAGTTCTAGGATAACACCCTTTTGTCGTCTTGTTCTAGCGTTTAAATACATCTTCATGCTCTCTAAGGCTCGTCTAACCTCCAAGTGCAAGTACAACAAGTTCTAACTCAAGACTTAACTCAATTCAAATCAAATTCATTAATACATGACAACACATTTTGAAATTTAAGTACACGCCGACGAAAAGAACCAGACAAAGCTCTAACCCTAGAATGACACGACACCACTAATCTAACTCCAACTTTTTCCTCCAAACTTATTAACAAGCATGCTCCAAATGTGAAAGGAAGTTGCAAGAAGAAGAAGAGTTAGAGTGATACAACCTCAGTGTGGTTAGTCGTGGTTTGAGCCCGACGGACCCTCATCCCCTTGATGTGCTCCGAAACCGCCGCGACGGAAGCGTGGACGTTATGATAGCTCGTAGAACATATCCCGCTCGCCCCGGTTGTTGGCATGGAGCCGACGCATGAGAAGCTCTTAAGAGTCCCAAATGTGTTAGAACCCTCGCTCGATCAATGTCCGGAGGTTCGTGGTGACGCATCCAGAGGCTCGCTATCTCCATCTCCATATGCTCCACGCGAGTCCCCATGTCGAGCGGTCCCTCAATCTGTAATGGAGCGGCTGCATCCTCGTCCTCGTCCTCGTCGTCACCCGCTTCCTCCTCGGGATTCGCTTTGGGCATTATGTTGCTTTTAGATTGGCGTTGGATCCGCTCAATCAAGTTCTTGTCGAACTTGGAACCCTTGAGGGCTATGTCTATGTCATTGATGACAACCTTGCCTTTGAGACATAGGCCTGCGATAAGCCGGCGGTACGCCACACTGATAAAAGTACGGTTGCTTTTGAAACCGTGGACATAGTTCCAAAGAGATGAGAAGAGTACTTGACCTAATTTCACCCCCTCCCCATGCAAACGCATAAGGATGAGGTATGCCTTGACCGTAGTGACCTCCGAGTAGTTTTCGGAGGGAAGAATGTTGTTGATTACGAGGAGCTATACGATGCGAGCCTCCGTGGTGAGAAAACTCACATCAAAATGGATAGAGAGCGTGTGGGTAGGGGCCTCAAGGTCCACTGGACTCTGGAAAGCCGTCACCCGCATAGCTTGTCGGTGACGACCTCTGGAGCCCGGTTGGTGCCGTGTTTGACATGGCCATCGATGACTGAAGGGTAATTGGGTGGGGTTCCGTACAACCCGTAAAGCTCGTTGATGGTGTCCTCATCCCATGCCACTATCACCCCTCTAACTTCGGTTATGGTACGTTCGGGTTGGTCGGCTGCTTTTGCATAGAACTCCGCGACGAAGGACTTATAGGCTAAGAAGTGCTGTCGGTGGAATGTTCACCATCCTCGATCATCGATCTTTTTGAGGAAATAGGGTATGTCAACGATCCGCTCGGCGATACACTCTCGAGCAAAGATTATTTGAAAGCGGTCGGCCGCCACTTGAGATGTGAAGACAAATATGGCTAGACTCGAGGGTAGGGCTGGAGCCAGTGCCTCTCTAGATATAGTCGTGTCTGTACGAGCATGCTTGCTCCGTGACGTGCTAACGTCCTTGCCCTTGTCACGTCCACCGACCATAGTACCTAAAATCATCACAAGTTAGTAACGTGCCATGATCTATAAAATAAACGAAATTCAAGCAAGAAATGATAGGAATGAATTCAAAACATGATATCGACTGTAATAGGGGTGCCTCGCTTGTCAAAAATCGTGTTTTCGTGGTGTGAAACCCTATGTGGCATTTCATCGAACACCTCATGTACGTGTTTTCTAAACCTCGTTCCCAACTCTAACCAAACCCTAATCAAATCCAACTCTACATCCAAATCAGCCCCAATCCATGCAAATCATCATCCCCATCATCAAATTCTTCTAGAATCACATAACATTCACAAGCCCAAATTCACTCAGTCATCATAAACCCTAATCTCTAAACCACTCACACATCCAACTATCCACTAACTAATCGAAATCCAAGATTAACAATCAAAGATTAATTGTAATTACCTTGGGCTTGAGGGCGACATGTGTTGGCCGAGATTATGCGTGAAAATGTGGTTAGGTCGAGTTTTTATGAGGATGGATGAATGTGTGAAGTGAAATTGTGTTTAGGGCTCGAGTATTTAGGGGCCAGGAATTTGGGACCGCGTCCGAGCTTGAGTGATGCCACACCCGGACGCTTTGTATAAAATCCTGAATGGGGGAATTTGGAAGTGCCGGGCCGCGTCCGGGCGTGAGTGATGCCGCGCTCGAGCGCTTTGTATAAAATTCTGAAAGGGTGTTTTAGGGTTTACAGGGCCGCGCCCGAGCGTGGTCTATGCATGCTAAGAATTGCAAGTCGAGCAATCGACGTAAAGTACTTAGCATTGAGAGGCCATGTGAAGGATAAGACTGTGGTCATTGAGCATATCCCAACTAAATTGATGTTAGCTAATTCTTTAACTAAAGGTATGTGTTAGAAATGTGCAATCCCTAAACTTGTATAGAAATTGATGAACAAAACTTATGAAGAAATTATGTATGTACTAGATGCTTAGGATGTAATAGTTAGTTAAATAGTTGCAAAATAGGACCGCAGATGCAGTAGAGTACAGCTGGGTGCAGCAGAGCAACAGGGCACAAAAGTGCAGTAGAGTGCGTATGACCTGAGTGGTGCAGACTACTAAATGGACTAAAATTTACATGCCAAAGATCAATCACATACAGCAGCAAAAGGTCTCAAAGTTCTCATGATCTAGGACTACTCCTGTGATCAAGGCCACTTCCAACAGTAAAGTGAGTGAACCATACCGCAGTGCTAGTATGCAAGCTGAAATGTAGAAGACTGAGTGCAGTGCTGGGTACAGATAAAGCTACACTAGCAGGCTGAGCAGATGAGGTCTGGAAGCTGTTGAGTGGGAGCTGAGTTGTAGCAGACTGGCTGCAGTACTTGGATATAAAGACTTTGCAGCCGAGGCTGACAACAGAGGCTGCAACAGAGGACTGCAGTAAAGGTTGTGCAGCAGAAGCATGCAGTGGACCTGGTGCATGAGGCTGGGTGTAGTATGAGTTGTGCTGGAATGGAAAGAAACAAGAAAGGGGTAAAAAACGAGAAGCTGAGATAAAGGTGATGTGTACTGGATCAGAAAAGGTGAAGCCAAGTCAGTTTACTGCAGTAGAGGACAAACCTGTCACTATCAGATAGTACAGTCACGGGTTCTGGTTTCCTGAGCCTATAAAAAGAGACTCACAGCACAGAGAACAAGGTTGACGAGTCTGAGAAAAGTTGAACATCATTTGAGACCTTTCCAAAAGAAGAAAAGCCTTGAAAACTCGTTGAGCATGACCTGAATAGAAGATTCAGGATTTGTGAAGAAGATTCACTAGTCTGCAAGTGAAGAACAACAATTACAGCAGAGCACTAGGTTCTTCATCCTTTAACAAGTAAGCTCTTGTTATAAAGAGGTAGTCTTGTAATCCAGAAACAAGAACTAGTGAACCTCCTCTTGGCATGACTACACTGGTCATGACCAAGGGAAGAGTGGACTAAGCTTCTGTTAGTTGTTGGTAGCAGATGTCTAAACTAGTATAAAAATCAGGTTTCATTTACTTTTCGCACTGATTATCATTCCTAGAACTGTTAGTAAAGAACTTCAAGTCCAACGAGACAAGCTTTACAAAGCTAAAGTCTCAACTGCAGAACTTCCGCAATACTGCAGTAGACTCAGGCAGTGCAAACTATCCCATAGCTGTACTGCACTGTCTGGAAAATTTTTGAGATAAACCTATTCA
>JAOVYX010002298.1:0-40385 GCA_035668315.1 Drosera spatulata
AGAGAGAGAGAGAGAGAGAGAGAGAGAGAGAGAGAGAGAGAGAGAGAGAGAGAGAGAGAGAGAGAGAGTGTTAAATTGATTGACTTCAAAATCCGTTTGTACTTATGCTGATAGTGCAAATATAAAGAACATGCTGTAGTGAGATAATAAGGTTCCTTTTCCGTTGGGAAATTATTCGACCATTTAGCAGCATGAAAAAAAAAAATCATAGTTTCCTTTTAGTCTTACACCATGGGATATATCTGTGTTTCTTGTGTACAGACGGTTGAAAATTCGAAGAATCCAACATGGAAAGCCATAGGATATAAAGTAGACACTAGAGAGAGCTTAAATAGTTCCGAAGAGGAAATACCGCTGCAAAAAGGCATAGTGGACTGTATGCTGGCAGATGATTCAACCCTTGTCGGATCACTCAAAGAAAAGGGTGTGGAAGTCACTGTAGATCACAATGCGAACATATGCAAGATAAAATGCGATGTGGTGTGGTGATTGTCGGCTCTGGTTGTGGTGGTGGTGTTGCAGCGGCCGTGCTAGCAACCTCCGGCCTAAAAGTTCTTGTCCTGGAGAAAGGAAACTACTTCGCAAGCACGGACTACACCTCTTTAGAAGGCCCATCATTCAAGCAGTTGTACGAGAATGGTGGGGTGTTAACATCTGTAGATGGGAAAGCAACGGCAGGGAGCACTTTGGGCGGAGGATCCGCTGTTAACTGGTCAGCGTGCATCAACCCCGGATCCTGTACTTAAGGAGTGGTTTGTAGATAACAAGATCAAGCTCTTTGGGAGCTCGGAATACCATTCTGCGATGGATGCGGTGAGCGAGAGGATTGGAGTCACAGAGAATTGTGCCCAAGAAAGCCTACAGAATCTAGTTCTTCGTAAAGGTTGTGAAAACCTGGGATTGGAAGTGCAACGGGTAGCCAGGAACTCGTCCGAGGACCATTATTGTGGTTCCTGCTCTTATGGGTGCAGGACAGGAGAGAAGAAAGGAACCGACACGACTTGGCTTGTAGATGCAGTTTCACATGGTGCTGTGATATTGACGGGATGTAAAGCTGAGAGGTTCATTTTAAGGAAAGAAGAGGACTCAGTGAGAAGTCATAGATGCATTGGAGTCATGGCCTCAGCACTGAGCAAAAACGTGACCAGGAAGCTGCAAATCGAATCCAAAGTTTCGATATCAGCATGCGGTTCTCTCTTAACGCCTCCATTGTTGATATCCAGTGGATTAAGGAATCCAAATATCGGCTCAAATCTCCATCTACAGCCTGTTCTATATGCTTGGGGATACTTCCCAGAATCAAAATCAGAGATCAAAGGCACATCCTACGAGGGAGGGATCATAACCTCTGTCCACAAGGTCGTCCCAGACAACGTTCACCCCAATGCCATCATAGAAGCTTCTGGAGTAGGACCGGGAACAATATCAGCAATTACACTGTGGGTTTCCGGACTTGACATTAAACAAAGGATGCTAAAGTATGCAAGGAATGCACATATTTTTGCTTTGTTCAGAGACCACGGCAGTGGACAAGTGAAAGAAGAGGGCAGGATCAAGTACCGGTTAGACGCTTCTGATAAAAGAAACCTGACAATGGGGCTGAGACAGTGCCTCAGGATCCTGGTTGCAGCCGTAGCTGTCGAAGTAGGGACTTACAGAAGTGATGGCCAAAGACTGAAATGTGAAGGGATAAAGGAGGAGGAGCTCGGCCAATTCTTGGACATGGTCAGTGCAGCTGGAGGGCCTATTTCACATGGTGAGCAATGGGTGCTATATGGCTCCGTGCATCAGATGGGTAGCTGCAGGACGGGTGCCACGGAGGAAGATGGCGCGGTTGATGAGAACGGAGAATGTTGGGAAGCGAAAGACTTGTTTGTTTGTGATGGAAGTGTTCTGCCAACTGCGTTCGGGGTTAATCCTATGATCACTATTGAATCAACCGCCTATTGCATCTCTAAGAAAATCGCAGCATATTTGAAGAAAGACAGCAGTTGATCGCCTGCTAAAGATAGTGGTCTGTGATACGGACAGGTGTTGCCGACTTAATATGATAATCTATATAAAAATTTACTGTGGTTATTTGAACTAAAGAACCAGTTATGCCGATGGAGAAGGTGTGCACAATCTGTAATTAATGACTTCTATAGTCAATCACTTTGTGCACCTATCCGGTTGTCTTGAATATTACTTGCTGGAACACGAATATGAGGAGATGTACAAGTCTGTGATGAAGGGATCAAAATCGCAGCGTTTTGATCGACAGATTTAAGGCTCTGTGCTCTTTCTGTCCGTGGTTAACAATCACTCTGTTATAAATATATAACAAAGATGAAGGTATATATATCTCGTCCTTTAAATATCTTGTATTTGATAGGATTATATGGGTTTGTTTATTTCCTTTTCTTTCCTTCACTTATAGTCACGAAGTGCTTGCTTATTCTTTATCGATTGGGATTGAGTAAGTTGTCGCAACTTGATCAAGGCAAACTAGGAAGCCACCCTCGCTTCCATGATAGTTCTTTCCATTCATGCATTTCTCTCGACAATCATTTGTCGAATATTCTAAATTAGCATATTTGACAGGTGACTATGTTCCGATGCACTGTTATGTATGATAATACGAATCGCCCAAATCGCCACATTGTAAACAACAAACAAGAGAAAATGGGGGGATGCCCAAAGAGAGGACCAAGTGAACTCTTTTCTGGCTCTTGTTAGCATAACACAAAGCCTTTCCCTTTCCCACTTTTGTCAATTCACATTACTATCCTATCTCACTGGGTTTGGTCCTAAAAACTCTATACCTATCAAAAAGTTGTACCTATTCATTTGCCACTTTGGTCACTCTCACTTCTTTTAGTACTTTTCTACTAATGCCATACGCTATCCCATGAATTCACCATCGGCAATCCTAATATCGTTTCTCATACACCTTGTTTTCTGGGATGGATTGTTTGAAATCGAAAGCGATCTTTTTGTTGATGGACTCCAAAGATGCTAATGAAAGATAAAATCTTTATCAGTTTTAATTTGAACGGGAGAGGATCCTATTTGTTAGACGGCCGAAGAAACATCTATTCATTTAGAAAACATCTATTGAGAGACCGACCTATTCATTGGTGAGAATGTAAGACATTCCTCCCCTAGCTAAGATGCTAATCACTACTCAAAAGGAATGACACTTGTTAACTTCAACTCAGCACGATTTCATCAGTTACTCTGAAAATGCTTGAACATAAGTACAATCACTATATCAAATTGGCCTAGACGTTTTGAGATCATAACCATACTTTCAAAACCACAGAGCTAGGACAAGATCATGGAAACTAGCCTACAAACCAAGAAGATTAGCACCCATTAAACATTCCACAGCATCTATGCTACTATACCATAATCCTCCCAACCTGGATATACATTACTTCCTCCGTTACATAATATATACAATATTTGTCTATTTAAATCGTTCTAAAATATATAAACGTATCATATTTAATAATTTTTTCACAAAAAAAAAATATCAAAACAATTACCTTACATCAAAAAATTCACTATTATAAAAAAATATTTTTTTTCATCCAATTTCACACCACACATACATAAATCCTTTTACCGATCAAATCGTTGTCAAAAATTTTTTCAAGGGAGGGAGTAGTTTCTGAAGTGAAAACAACAGTACCTCTTCATCAAACTTTCCTCTTCATCATCCCCACAGCGTGAACTGTACCTTCACCCTACTCCAACAGCCTCCTCTTCATATATCTTTCCTTTCACCTTTCATGCCGCATTCCACCCCTTCAAATACTCCCTTCAAGAACATCAGCCTCAAACTTCTCTTTACTTAAAATATCGTCTTTCGATCTTGTTGCAGTGTTAATCTTCCAAGAAACATAACAATGCAGTCGCATATGAGTCCACCATTCCCTTTGCTACTTTTCCTCCTCCTCCTCGTCTCATTCCTGCTCTCGACTCACCAGCAACCGCCACTAGACCCCTCGGAGCAAGAGTCGGTGTACATTGCGCTCGAGACGATCAACTCTGTCGTCCCCTGGCGCGTCCTCTTCCCGGACGACCTCTGCCTCTCCGCTCCACATGGTATTGTTTGTGACTACTTTCCTGACGATCATGACGATCACATCTCGGGCGGCGCTACTCATGTGGTTGAGCTTAGTTTCGGGTTCGTCTCGGATTACTCCCCGAACCCACCATGCTTGGAGAACTCGACTTTCCCCTACTCGGCTGCGGCCCTTCCTAGGCTGAGGAAGCTGTTTTTCTACCGCTGCTTTACTGGGATGGCGGTTCAGTTCCTGGAGTTTGGGTCGGGTTCTCTCGGGTTCACAGGCCTGGAGGAGCTCGTGTTGATCGAGAACCCAGCCCTTGTCGGGAAGATCAATGGAACAGTGCTTGGAGGACTATCCTGCCTGCGGAGGTTGGTCCTGTCTGGGACCAACCTCACTGGCGGGATACCAGACGAGATTGGACAGCTATCCAATCTCGAGCACCTGGTCATCTCAAACAGTCCCCTGGACGGCCTGGTGCCATCCAGTGTGGGACAATTGTCGAAGCTGAGGGTCCTCGACATGAGCCACATCGGGCTCACAGGGCCAGTCCCGGAGTCCATTGGCCATCTTGGCATGCTGATCAAGCTCGACCTGAGCTGGAACCGCCTGGTCGGTGAAATTCCAGACACTATCCAGAAACTACAGACGCTCGAGCTCCTTGATCTCGGGCACAACCAATTTGGTAACTTCGGGATCCCTGTGTTCATAGGCGAGATGCCGTTGTTAAAAGAGATCCACCTAAGCGGGAACAATGAACTAGGCGGTCAGATCCCCGAGATATGGGACAACCTAGGTGGCCTTATAGGACTCGGGTTCTCGTCCATCGGGCTAGTGGGTGAAATCCCGACATCAATGGGTCTTTTCTTGAGGAACCTGAGCTACATTACCCTGGACAACAATACCCTTGTAGGGACATTGCCTAAGGAACTTGAGCTCATAAGCACTCTCCATGAGATGAATCTACAAAACAACAAGCTAAGTGGTAAAGTTCCATTCAGTGCTGAGTTTGTTTATGGGATTGGGACAAAACTGAGGCTTGAAGGGAACGCTGAGCTCTGTCTTGACAAGGGTTTGTTGGTACATGATAAGAAGAAACATGTTCTTGGCCCTGTTTGGTTGAGGAGCTTCAGGGTATGCAATGGATCAGAGAAAGACAATTCTGCCCTTATGAATAAGGGATCATGTCTTGGTGGATGTTGGGGTTTGAGGGTGATGCTTTGGGGGTGTTTTGGTCTTTTGGTGCAGTTGTTGTTGGTGTTGTGACCCTGACTGGAGATGCGGAAGATGAGCAAACAGGTTCCCTCTTCGACATACCAGGAGCATATATTTAGACTGACCTAGCTAGTTTGAAAATGCAACAAAAGAGCATATTTGTTCATGTTTTGTTTTAACTATTTCAATTAGTTCAGTTCATCGATTCATGTATTTACCTATTTTCTGGAAATTTCACTGAATTGTTAACTTACAATGTTTTAGTTTAACTCCATGTCTTGATTCTTAGATATATATTTTATCTCCTTGGTACCATCAAGAGGGTTTCTCCATTTCGTCGAAAACTGTCTTGCTCTGCAGAGACGAACAACGTCCAGAAGCGAAGACTACATTGCAGTCATCTCGATGAACTCCTGTTACATTGAGAACTTTGTAGAAGTTATGCTATAAATATTTTCTATGTTTCAGACAGTGCATATTGCATAATATTTTGATGACTATGCTCTTTGGATTGGAGTGAGCTATCAACTTCAGAGTAGTTGATTGTACTTGCTCATTGCCTCATTGTACTTGTTCTGGTCTGTTATGGTCCTTTGGCTGAACTTGCTCCTCTTATCATATCAATTGGAATGCATTAAACTGAAAAGGGCAAATGGGTTGGTAATTGGTGCTGAGGATACAGTTAGTTACAACCTCTTCGACCAATTTATCCTATGCTGAAAATTTTAAATTTGCAGCCGGATGACTGATATCCAGTATCCGTCGACTTGAGAGTTTGCATATCAGATTCTCTCTCTCATTAAAGCTTCTGTAACTCATCTTATTTTGAGGGTTTTATCCAGTTTGTGTCAGGAAGTTGCCCTGAGCATATGGTTCTCACCTCTGGTATAATAAGAAAGTAATGAACTATATGGTGGTTTCTTGACCTGAATTCTGATGAATAGAATGATGATATTCTGAGTTTTTTATTAGATATATTCTTGAAATTCTCTTATTATTGGTAAGGTTTACTTGTGATTGCAGTGCCTCTTTCTCTGCATATACAGAAGTTTCTGGCACTGTCTGTCTACTTATTTTTCTGATGTGGTGACTAAATTTTAGGATATCAAAGGATCAGGCAAGACAACAGAGAAACAGCAGTCTTATATGTTGCTTTTTGCTGATACTCTGATTTGTTCCTGAGCGGAAATGATTGCAATCTTTGAACAGAATAGATGTTGAAACAGTAAAATGTTTACTGTGTCATAGATGCGATTTTCACCAGAGAAAACTTAGAGGTGACGTATAATAAGGATCTGTGTCTAATTAATCTAGACATATTTTAAGTTATGTGATTTGGTATCGACGAGTTCAAAACAGACATTACGTGAGAGGTGAGTCATATGAGTAACACCTCGGTTCGGTGCTCCAGTTCTATGAATACGAACAATAAACAAAAACCAGAATGCAACTGGTAATTGCTAGGAGCTGATATAGAGAAAGGCATGTACTTTTATGTACCGTCTTTTGCTGGTAAACCAGGATTAATGTTCATAGTGTTTTCTCATCCGTGTTTGCCCTTTTCCATTTCTTGTTAACCACATGAACAAAACCAACTTCAGCTTTTCGGGGAATACTTGGTCATGACCAACAGCCCACCTATTGAGAGGATCATTTAGACTGACACTACAGAAAGTTCAACCAACGAGCTCGTTCCTCCTAATTACGCTTTCGGTTAACTTGCGTTGCCACCAACTTTCTTTCTTTCATTAATGTGATCCACAATAGATCATAACTAGAATTAGGAGTACCACTTAGTGGTACCGAAAAGCAATAGCTAAGCACATAGCAAGGGGGTCATACCAGAGCTGTGCTAATCTAATCTCTATCATGACATGGCTTGCACATTACAACTTTCACTTCATGAAACGCTTGGACCGGTGGGGGCTTGCTCTAGTTGCTGAGTTCTGGTTTGATTCGATTGGAGTTTGCGTGTGATGCTTAGCTGTAGGTTTGTTCTGTGTACTTGTTGAATCATGTCTTTGTTTTGAAATTATTAAAGCCATGTTTCGGCAGTAGAAACACAGGACGGCTCATTCCGTCGAACTGGAAACAAGACTCCTATTTGGTTCGTCATCTCGTTGAAAAAGGATTGTTCAATGAAGAATGACGATTCAGGCACGGCAAAGCCAGACCCTTGTTAAGAACTTAAGACTTAGTCCTGTTTTGTTTCAGAAACATTCCAAAAAATCCAAACGCGCAAAATATGATAGCCGGTACACAGGCAGGGAATGAGGCACGGCTTCCTCCCACATGGATCGAGCATGGCCCGTCCCCTGCCTCCTATGATATATAGATATGTATATGAAACTTAGCGTGCTTGGATCCCCCATGCTTGAAGGAAACCCTTGGCAAGGCTCACACTAGTCCTATAGTTTAGGAGTGTCCTGGCTTTTTAACATATTTATTTCATAACTTTAGGGATACTAAAGCAAGTTATGCTTAAACAAATGAAGCCTAGCCGCCCCCGGCTTGGAATGGGTTGGCATCGGTCCTCTCCCTACATGTTACGGTGCTAGCAAATCTTACTCGGTATCATAGTTACACGCAGTTCAGTTTACTCAAAATTCATAAGTGCATTTTTCATAAATCAAATCTGCCAAAAATTTAATCTCAGAAATGCTATTTCATATGTTGCTTGATTGAATATGCTGCTTCGAGCATGAAGCACGAACTATAGTTTGACCGTCGCATAATGAATGTTGGCGTATCGTGGTAGTAGAAGTTGGACTCATGACTTCTGATGAACCTACTGTTTGATACTATCAGTGTTCTATTCTAGGACAAGTTCCATTTTCATGCCACATCTCTGTTGCAAGTTATGTTCCAGTTGCTTTCTGGAACCAGATATCGAACCTGCTAACATTAAACCTAGCCGTTCTAACATGTCTTTTTTTTCTTGTAGCATGTACTAAGTTACCTAGTCAAAGTTTGCAATATTGGAACTAATTTTGCACGCGGTCGGCCCCCCCCTGGAGTCGCATAGTTCGCTCCGAACATGAACATAGACTTGGCACTTAGTTCTGAGTCATTTTCCCATCTTGTAGCCTGATAGTGAGAGAGTGAGTTTTCTTATGGAGTTTAAATGGCATTACCGAGAATTGAAATATACTCCTGCAATAATACCGTGAGTTGTAGATTAAGAACCTAGTATCACTTTTCTTTTTGTCCATTACTGATGCTGGAAATTACCAACTCATACATATTCTTGACAGAAACCAACACGACATTGTACTTAATCCTTCAGTTCCTCCTTGCATCAAATAATTACAAGCTCATGGATCCCAAGTTCAGCAAATGTGTTTCTTCAGAGAAGATTAAGGCCTAACAAAAATGTTACCATACTCCAAAAAACAGAAGGTGTAAGATGCAACAGGATCCAATTTGATTCACTGATCTCTAACAAAAATTTCAGGGAATCTTTTATCCCTTCACCTCTTCTTCATGAAGAGTAACAAGACCCTGGTTCTCACACGCCTCCCTGGTATAAGACCTCAATGACCCCTCCTCGGATGACCCATGAGTCGAACCAGAACCATGACCCTTGGATCGCCTAGATGATCTAACGGATCCTGCGCCGACCTTTGATTTCTTCCTACGAGATTTCTTGGGTATGTTTGGCATGTCATCCTGTGGGCTCGAGTCCTCCTTGTGTCGAGAGCTCCTGCTGTGGCTATTAGCTTCCTTGGACTCCTTAGAGGCACTAGAAGAGTGGCGTCGCCTGGGTGCTTCAGTTCCTTGGACTTCTCTGTTGGACTCCCTAGGGGCGAATCAGATTTCGTGCTGTCAATTGATGGCTTTCTTCTGGATGCCTTTGGTATTCTTGGCGAGTCTGTACAAAACAGTAGCGAATTCTTGATAAATATGTCTCCGAGTAGGTTTCTTTATACGTTTAGTAGAAGCATATTGACTTGAGTCTCTCTGTTTCCAAAGCCGCTTTATCATGTGTAAAAAGGTTCAAGAACCGAGCGCATTGTTATTAACAAAGACAAGTTAGATATCTGGACTCTGATAGTGAGTCATGTATACCAACCGTCGGTGATACCTTTAACCTCTTCATTTTCCTTGATATTCATCTGCGCAGCTCCATCTGGTGATTTGAATTCATTCATCTGCATTTCACAGAATTTCACCAAATATGTTCATTGGACCAATTCAGTTTAGTATATTCAACAGCGCATGACCCCATTGAGAAGAAATAACAGATTTCGATGTACTTGAATGAGATGTCACGAAATCTGAATTAGAAAGAAGTATGGAACGTTGCATACCCAGCTAGGCGCATTTGTAGTTGGACCTTCGCATCCTATATGAGCGACATGCTTTACATCCGTAGAAAATCCGATTTGCATTTCTTTCTCTTCCTCTTCATCTCTTACATGCATGCGTAAGCATATAATGCTAATGGCATCATGCACGATTCCGACATATTATTATCCATGATTCCACCAAGAAAGTCCATTGTGAAAGACCGCCCTTTAGCCAATATAGCAGGTCTTCATCCAAAAGAATCAGTAGTCGTTAAAGCTTCCTCGTCATTAATTCGTTTCAGTGGAATAACACAATAGAAACACACGGATCCATTTTCGGGCAAATTACTATATGTATATAACAAGGATGACGATCATGATGAAGAAGGCGACATCGTACCAAAAATCTGAGAGATGTATCTTAGGCTTTTTAAAAGGCCCTTCACCTTGATGCTCATGACTAGCAAAACAATTCAATCGCCTTCTAAGCTACAGCCGCTTCTTTCGATACCTTCATGTATAGCCTTGAGATCTGCAACATGAAACCAAAATTTCACAACAGCAATGTATACACGAAGCACAGTCTTCCATATATAAATCTCCCTAGATCGTTTGCACGGAGATCATACATGTATTTTGGTCTACAAAGACGCTTGATCCCCAATGCGCACGATGACAAGAAGACATGAACAAGAATGTGATGATGCGAAAGGCTTCGAGATGATTTTTCTTTGTCTAGAGCCAATAATGAGAATCAAGGATGTCTAGTAATGGGTTTCAAGGAAGAAGAAAAACAAAAAAGGGCGAATCAATGAAGCTCCGGCCGTCTAAAGCCAAGCTTTCGTCAACTGCATCGAAATGCAAATGTTCTGATCATCCAAAATAAACTTGTGAATCGAAACCATGAGCTGGTCGAAAGTTTAGGTTCTGTCAAGAATTAGAGTAACCAGGGGATGATTTTCGAAGGCTCTAAATATAGCTAGTTTTGTTGTTAACATGCCTTGTTTTGGTCATGGTTTGTTTTCAGAAAGAGAGGAGTCATGCATTTTTGCGATATATTCATTGTTAGAGTTAGGCCGAAGGACACGACGTTGATGCTATAGCAACAAACTAAAGGTTTGGCACTGTATCTTGCTCCTCCTGCACTCATTTTTAATCCCAATGCAGTCCATTGGAGAAAACAAACTAGGGAGTGGTCAGAGTTCAATGACTTTGGTTTCTTTGGGCTATATTTATGAGTTTTATTATGAGGGGAGGTGAAAGAAAAGAAGCTGAGGGGAGGGGATGGAAAGAGAGGAAAAAAAAGAAAAAGAAATAGTTATTATGTTTGTAAGTTTTAGAGAGATAATTAAAATAAAATATAAAAATTAAATTATAATTTTTATCTTTTATTTTGATAAAAAAACATAATTATTTGATTTGTTTTTGATATATTTTCATAATTTTTTTTTTTTTTGAAATCTTCTCATTAAAAAAAAAAATGCTCTTTTCATTTTTCCTCTCCTTTTTCTTCCAAATCATTCCCCTCCCTTCACATAACCTCACAATCAACCTCAGGGATATTACGATCATGTGTTTTTTTTTTTTTTTTTTGGTTTAATAAAGATCTATTGCAATAATATAGGCATCTTAGTTGCTGCAAGATCTAATAAAGATAGAGAATATCGAGGGATCAATAGATGATAGAAGGCATCATTGAAAGTTCAAAATGATGATAGAAGATTCTATTAATATATATCTAACACTCTTTTCACACGAAGATCCATTGAAACATGAAATATGGATCAATGTATATCTAATATTTCTCTTCACACGAACGTTCATTGAGATATGAAGTGTGGATAACACTGATCCAGTATATAAAGAAATCTACTCTACTAAAAATCTGAATTGATATTAGAAGATCATATCAATGTATATTTAACGTAGAAATCCCACCAAGTAATGAGAAACTCCATCAAAAAGAAGGACTCTAGCTAACTGAATGAATAAAACCTATTGAGTGAAGAGAATCCCACTAATTTTGTTTTGACAATGAGTTTTGTTCTTACTGAGTATGCGTACAACAATGAGATTGTTTTTAAAGCACCAAGGTATTTGGTTTAGCTCGAATGGAGCGTGATTCTAAATTCCAAAATTTTGCTTTCTCCATTGCATAAAGATTACACCAAACGTGTATTTTTCTATATTCAACATCACATCATTACGGTTTCATTATGTTTCAAACAACATTTGTCCATCTGATGACACATATGTGATTAAAATACATAGTTTAGATAAGATTTTATGATAAATTTATAAAAAAAGATTTAATTTTTTTTCAACACAAATTAAATTTTATCTTGATAAATATATATTCCTTCCGTAACATAATATAGGTAAGGGGGATCATGTATGCGAAAAAGTTCACGACGTTACGATGATCAGTAGGATGATCAAACGATATTTTTCGTAAATTTATCGTAAACTATTAAATATAATATAAGATAAAAACTATAATCATAAATTAATATATAATTAATACAATATCATTTATTTATAAAATATAAACATCAAAATATATAATAAATAATATAATTATCATATAATATTATTTATATTATAATATGAAGATAATATACTCAAATTGTTGTAAAGATGACCGAGTGGCTGGTTCTCGATTCAAAATTTTACCAGCAGCCATTATTTCAATTTTCAACTGACTATCATCACTGGCGAAAAGAGAAAACCCCCGAAATGAAACAACAAAATTTCAAAGAAAACAGAAGGCGATAAATATGGGGGAACAAAAACAAAAAGAAAAAAGAAAAAATTGGAGGGCAGCAAAGAAGAGTCGACAGAGTGGTTACATTTATGATCTTTCTCCATTAATGCAGAGATCGATCTTCAATTTCAAAGCTTCCCCCAATCAAAATCCTAGCATCATAGATTCCAAAACACACCAAACCCGACATCAAAACAGCTAAATTTCTCAAAAGGGTTTCTTATAAACCCAAAAAAACCCTCAAATTCTGCAGAATTTTGATCGAAAAAGGATACCCAATTCGTCAAAATTTGATCTTTTTGTGTATGTGAAGGAAAAGAAGAAGCAGATGGGTGCCACCGGGTTCGGTGGTGGTGTGTTTTGTGCACTGAAGCTTTGGGTTTTTGCTTGTATGAATAATAGGTGGGTGGTTTTCTTGGTTCTGTTTGGTTGGAATTGAGAAAGGGGTGATTTTGATGATTGATTTTGGGTTTTGTTGTAATTTGGTTTGTGGGTTTGTTTGGTTTGGGATTTTAGGTTGTGGGGTCGACTAGGGTTCTTTTTGTTTCTTGTTGGTTTTGGGAATTTTGATGCTGAATTGGGTTTCCTGGGTTCTTAAGTTTTTAGCTTGGGATTTTGGGTTTTGTGGAGATTATATGATGGTTTGGGGATGCTTGATCATGGATTTTGATGTGGTTTGTTGATGATTATGGGGGCTTGGTTGCCTGGTTTGATCTTGTATTTGGAAGGTTAGTGCAAATAGGCATTTCACTCTGTGATGATTGAACTTAGCATGATATGAAGCAAGCTATCATGGATTTTGGATTTGATTCGTATTTCAAGCATCTTCCCTACTTATAGGCACCGCCACGAGTCAGAGGCTCCCAATTAAGGCGAGGTTTGCGAGAGAAAGTTGTACACCAGCCTACCTAGTGGACTCGAGGGTGAGAAGCTGATTCGCTCAAGAGTTGAACACAAAACTTCCTTTATAGGTGTATTTGATTGATAGGTTAGGCTCGTCGAATACAGTTGACAAGGATGTTCAGTTTGATTTGAACCATCTAAATTTGGATTCCTGAAGCAGTTTACAAAACGCCCTATTCATTTTTTTAATGGTTTCCTGGTTGCTGAAGCCAGTGTTGGGTTTGATTCGATCCTCATATGTTATGGTCTGCATATTTCGCTACAGCTTCATCTGAACTCATTGCTTATTTTCGATTTGCTTTAAATTCTGAATATTTCTCCTCATGTATGTGCTTCTTATCATGAGCGAATGGTTTATTCATGCAATTTCTTCTTCTTCTTTTTTTTGGATTGGATTCTGTTTGTTAATTTCATTTCATCTTTTCCGTATCTAGTTCCTGATTTCTTACCGTGGTCGATAAAGTTGGTACTTGCTCGTATCTTGTAGATCTTGGTGGATATCTGTTGATCACCAACACTATGAACAATGAGCACCAGATCAAGCAGCGGAGAAAGAGACTTGTTCAACATAAGTTTCCGTCTCTAATGAAGTGCCTTTGCTCTGGAGAGCTTGTGAGAATGAATGAAATTGATTCTTTGTCTAAATCAAACGTCGAAGTTGGGCAGAATCCTGATATCGGAAACATTGAAGAGGCTGAATCATCTCTTCGTGAGAGTGCTAGTTTGAACTATGAGGTTGGTTTTTTTACCGGACTTTCTTTCTTTTAGTGCCATCTTGTGCTTGGTTTCTCTTTAATCTATAACTAGTTGATCGGAACACCTCATGTGAACTGAGTTTTAGCTGTCTAATGTGTAATGGGAATATTTGAATCAAGTCTACCATAAATCCTTTTGCATATCTTTTTTCCCTGGTATGTGTGCAGGTGAGGGCAGTCTATCCAACTATATGCATTTAGTATTGGTCAAGGATAAAATTGTTCCTCAAATAGTGATTGAATGATTTCCATGAAGCGCTATTTAGCACTAGGAATTAGGAAATCATGTGTTTTTGCTACATCAGAAATCATGGCCCTAGACTTATTGTTCTTAAAGATTGTTGCTTGTTATTTATTCATGGAATCAGTGCCTCCGAATCGACTCTCGTGGCATATAACTGAATTGTGCTAGCTAGAACTTCTCTAATATCTCCATCCTCCCCATCTATAATTCATCCCTATGGCTTTGTGACTCTTCACTCTGACTTCCTTTATTTTTTTCCTCTCGTTTCAGGGTGCAAGAGCATTACTAGGTAGATACGAATATCAGAAAGGGAATGTAGAAGCAGCTTTACATGTTTTTGAAGGCATTGACATTGGTGCAGTAACCCCAAAAATTAAGCTGTCTCTTTCTAGAGCTGGTCACAGGAGTAGTTTTCAAAGCGATGACAACCAATCGATGTCTCTGCAAGGTGCTAGTTTGCTATTGGAGGCAATCTTTCTAAAAGCAAAGTCGTTGCAAGCACTTGGGAGGTTTAATGGTAATTTTTCATGTCCTTGATTCTTTATTCTTGCTTGATTTAGCATGAGGCATCGCCCGCAGCATCATGTTTGATTTCCGTGTTCTGTTAAATAGTTTGATTTCTTATATTAATCATGCGGTACCATAGGTCTGCACATTCAGGGTTTTCACCGTCATTTATTGTTATTCTATAACTGCGGAATATTTCAAAAACAACAACAACAAATCAAGCCTTTATCCCATCAAGTGGGGTCGGCTATCATATTCATGTTGAGAGATCCAACGGGACCTTTTACGTGTTGGCTGTTGGTTACCTAACACACAATCCTCACCATTTTATCCGAACTTGGGACCGGCTAGGGACGGAATAAAAATCCCCAACCTAGGTAGGTTTCAAAAAGAACAGTGGATATTATTGGGAATTAATTTTTCCCCAAATTAGTTTTTCCACATAATCTTGAATTATGACCGTTGATTATTAATAATAAGATCCATACCACCAAGCGCCCCTGGATAAGAGGCTTCTTGATGGAAGCATCAACTGTCATAGATTTGCTTGAATTCTTTTTAACCTTGTGTGCGCTTGTCTATGAGGTATATTAAAGAGTCGAAAGTTGTGTCCATTGTTGAAAGAAAATTTTATTTGCACCTCTAGCTTTTCTTTTCTTTTTCTTTTTTGGGGATTTAGCATTCAACCCGAAATTTCTTTGTACCTGATTATTTATCTATTTATCTATTATTTTTATGTTGCAGAAGCGGCTCAGTCGTGCAAAATCATTCTAGACATAGTAGCCTCTTCATGTCCAGATGGCTTGCCTGAAACCTCTGGAGCTGACTGTAAATTGCAGGAGACTATAAGCAAGGCTGTTGAGCTGCTTCCACAGTTATGGATCCTCGCTGATTGTCCCCAGGAAGCAATCATGGCATATCGTCGAGCCCTCCTCAGTTACTGGAAACTTGATACAGAAACAATTGCAAATATACAAAAAGAGTTTGCCATTCATCTTCTATACAGTGGAGGCGAGGCAGCCCCCCCGGATTTGCGTTCCCAGTTGGACACATCATTCACACCCACGAACAATCTTGAAGAGGCGATTCTACTGCTTATGATTTTATTACGAAAAGTTCATTTAAAAATGATTAAGTGGGACCCTTCCATCTTAGATCACTTGTCATTCGCTATCTCCATGTCTGGACAGACTCGGGCTTTGGCCAGTGCAATGGAAGAAATGCTTCCCGGTATCATGGATAGAAAAGAGAGGTATCTCGCTCTTAGTCTTTGTTATTATGGAGATGGTGATAGCTCAGCTGCTTTGAATCTTTTAAGGCATCTATTATCAGCTAGATCTGATCCAAACAATGTCCCTGCATTACTAATGGCTTCGAAAATTTGCGGCGAAAATCCTGAGACCGCAGAAGAAGGTATTAGGTATGCTCAAAGAGCACTTGGAAACTTGGATGTTGGATGCTACGAGATGATTGGTATCACTGAATATTTACTGGGAGTCTCATTATCACAACATGCCAAATTAGCTCTAGCCGACTCTGACAGGATTTCCAGACAGACGGAGGCTATTCGTGCGTTGGAGAGAGCTGCCCAGTTGACAAAATCAAGAGACCCAGCGATTATTTATCGTCTCAGCTTAGAACATGCTGAGCAGAGAAAATTGGATGTTGCACTCCGTTATGCAAAGCTGGCGTTGAAACTTGAGGGTGGCTCTGATCTGAAAGGATGGATATTGATGGCGAGGACTTTGTCAGCCCAAAAACGTTTTCCGGATGCAGAGGTGGTTGTAAATGCTGCCATTGATCAGACTGGGAAATGGAGTCGAGTAGAGCTACTACGAACCAAAGCAAAAATCGAAATTGCACAAGGTCATCTGAAGAATGCTGTTGAGACATATACTCAACTTCTTGCGATTTTTCAAGTTCGAAGTAAAAGCGTGAAGCCTGAGAGGAAGCTTATGGTATTTTGGTTTTTCTTTAATTTTTGACATCTGCTACGGAATTACTCCTATGTATTGTTTTTTTTGGGTATGGTACTCCTATGTATTGTTGTCCACCAGTCCAAGAATCGAAGTTGCAATATACTTACTTATACTGCATCTGTGACAGGGAAGTGGGATTCAGAATCATGATCGGCATTTGGAGTTGGAGACATGGCATGATCTGGCCAGAATGTACATAAGCTTGTCAAAGTGGCCGGATGTTGAACTTTGTCTCTCAAAATCTGCATCCATCGAAAGTCATTCTGCTTCGCGATGGCATGTTGTTGGTAATCACTTCAATCTTTTCATCTCTTGACTTTTCTGTTGATTTCTTCCATTCCCACGATTGGTTTCCAGTATTTACCTAGGACTCACATAAGAAGATAGCCATTGAATCTGATGATGTTTGCCATTGAATAATTTTATCCTGATTTCTCTTCTACTGTTTAATAAATAATGAATCTGAAAAAGGGTCAACTGTAATCTTTCTTAGACCCTTTATGGTGTAAGTCTCAAATGGATGTTTCGTTAGTCCAATTGATTCCTTTTGTTCTCCTTGTAGAAGAACATGCACTATTGATCTTATAGGCTAGAAGCTCGGAGTAAATAGGCACTGTGTTGTTTGATCCATGCCAGTTATGGAGAAAGAGCTCAGGCTCTCTTCCTATCTCTGATTGATGGTTTGCATGATCGGCCGTAGGTCCTGTTAGGCTGTGGATCAGATTTGAAATTTGATCAAGTTGTCCGATTGATCCTGTCTTTGGAACCCGTAATACCCTTTCCATTGTGAATGAACTTGTGCTTCTCTTTTTGGAACCAATGTAGGATCACTTAATGAGGCGAAAGGCAACTACAAGGAAGCCCTTGCAGCCTACACCGCAGCCTTAGATATCGACCCTACACATGTCCCGAGCATGATCTCCTCTGCGGTTGTTCTCGGGCATCTCAGCCATCCATCCAATCCAGTCATCAGAAGCTTCCTGATGGACGCCCTCCAGCTCGATAGGATGAACCATACAGCATGGTACAATCTCGGCCTCTTCCACAGGGCCGAGGGTACTGCAGGGGCTCAAGAAGCTGCTGAATACTTTCAAGCTGCGGCCTTCCTAGAGGAGACTGCCCCAGTGGAACCCTTCAGATGATGATTAGTTATGGACTTGCAACAATTTTTTTCATGCTGCACCATTATATTTGATTTGTTACATATTTTATAGGGAACCGAGATTCGAGATTTGTATCCATAGGCGAGCATCCTGAATATGTATGTGGATATCGGAAGCAATAAAACCAACTTGTTTGATTTGATTTTGCTTTTGAGGAAACTCTGAACTCTGTCCGAGCAAATCCGTATGACTGCATTACGATACCAGGAGTGATTCATTGAAAATCGGAGCTTCTTGTCACGGACAAGCTAAGTCCAGAGGTTGATTTCAAGAATTCTCTAGAATTCTCCATAAAGTTCATGATTTCTCCATACTTTTCTAGAGTTCTCTAGGGTTCTCTAGAGTTCTTTAAGGTATTTCGGAATTCTCTAGAATTGCCTAGAGTTAGGAAGATTTCTCTAGAGAATTCCATGTAAATATCTAGTAAGGAAGAGTCTAGATTGCCAATCTAGAACTCTCCATAGGAGTAGTATAAATAGAGGTGAGGCTTTTGGCCAAGTCATCTCATCTCATTATACTCTTGAAAACACAAAGCATACTTGTAAGCTTTCAAAGTGTTCTCAATACAAAGCTTGGTTCCAAGATCAAAGCTCTCTTGCGTTCTGAACAATCACGTTCGAGTAACGAGTTAGGCTGAACTCGAGTGAAGGTGTGAGTAACTTGGGTGCCGCACGGGATTGCAAAACTCTATCCCCGTGACATTCTGCTCTCAGCTACAGATGGAGGCGTTGTTCGATGAGGTTCATTCCAAAACCAGCTTCATCATGCGTCATCGGCAAGGCTCGATCTGGCCCCGTCGCTGGACAGCATGGTAACGGCATGGTGGTGTTATGTACGACATGGCAATATTTGTGTTCTGGGTTAAGTAAGATCATAGTAAGAGGTCGTCACTGCATATCCATGTCGAATGTAAAGAAATCCAGAGAAAAGCCATAGAGAAACACACATTATAAGAGCACTCTATTTTACATACCAAAAAATATTCACCTTTTTCTCAATTTACAGAATCTCTATCTTAAATCTTTTAATTTTTTAATTACAATATCTTATATACTTCACTCCTTTCCCACATCAATGCCACCTCACCACTCTCCTCCACCTCTCGGCTCTCTCTGCTCCCGTCGTTGACAAATGTTTCAAATTTTCAACATTGAAATGATCTATGATGACGCGTAACACTACATCGACGATACACCGACAATGGAGAGGGGGATGGAGTCGATCATGGACCTTGATTTCTCCGATCTCGACTCTTCTTAACCCTTTGATCACATCGCCACGTCATCACCGCCGCTGCCGTCGTTGTTACTGCTGTCACCATCGCATGATCATCATCAATATCGTCTCTCTCTGACGAATTTAACACACTAAAACCCAAATTGCTCAAATGTCAAAACTCATAATCTCAAAACCCAATATCTCAAATCACAAATCTGAAAAGTTAGAAACGATACAAATATCAAAAAAATAATTTTTTAACATTTACAGATGTTACAGTAAATAGATAAACTCGAGAAATCAGTGTTCATGACTATACATAATAGGCAATAGTTGAAAATTCTGCGGTTGGAGGTGCTATTTTTATCAAATTTTCTCTTTTCATTACTTAAACTACATATTATACCAATTTTACATAATCCAATGCAAGTGTTCTAACATGCATATGATCCGATTGGCATATCCTAGTTGATGTAAATCTATCTATTGCAAATAAATAAAATTATTAAAATTGAATATTTTCTTCACCCATTAGACTATGGAAGGCAACCTTATCAAAAGAAAAAAAAAAAAAAAACCAAACCAACTATGGAAAGTAATTTTAGAACGTTTTGATAGTTTTCTTTGTCATTCTTACGTCTGAAAAATTGTCTCATTTATCGATCAATTTACAAGATATAACAATCAAAACGTACAAATCATTCATCCTATTATCGGATAAGTGACGGTTCTGTTCATGCTAAATGTGCACTTTGTTGTTAGATTATAGCGGAAGACATTCATTATATCCTTTGATTTTTGGTGATGTTTATCTTTATGCCTGTGAGTAGCGAAGTGTTGCTAACTAGTCACTCCTGCTATTGTTTTATAAGCATAAAGTCAAATAAAACTTTCGTAATTTATTCAGAACGGAGGGAATACTAGTTTTTCATATAAAAAATAATAAGATATTTTTTAATATAAGAATAAAACTCAATAAAAGAACGTAACAGAATAGTGTTTTTTTCTTTTTTGAAGAAATATTGTACTTATTATCAGAGAAGGAGTATTTTTCATGCAGATAAAAAAAAATAAAACAATCTCAAATAATTTTATGGTTATTTCAAGATTCTTTTGATAGATTCTTACTTTTATAAGTTATTTGAGGTTATTTTATGGTCGTTTTTGTCTTTTCATGTGTTTTTTAAGATTATTTCAAGACTCTTTTAATAGATTTTTACATTTATAACTTATTTGAGATTATTTTATGATCGTTTTTGTCTTTTCATGTGTTTTATAAGGTCATTTTAAGACTTTTTCATAAATTTTTTCTTTTATAAATTATTTAAGTTTGTTTTATGGTCGTTTTTGTATTTTCATGTGTTTTTTAAGAGTATTTTAAGACTCTTTTTCATATATTATTGTGTTTTTAAGGTATCGAAATCGTTCAAAGGCACGAGTTACATTTCATTTCAATATATGCCTTTAAAATTCTACGCCATTACTTAGAAGAGAGTCATGTATTCCCTTCGTATCATATTATATACATCATTTTTAATCATTATATTATTGAATATATATTTTGAGGGGTTTCATTTTTTCGTGTTAATGACGCAAGAAAAATATGTCATTGGCGTCAAGTTAAAATATATAATTTAAATTATCATTAATGTTTCACGATAATTTTTCAAAAAATAACGCTTGATCGTTCCGCAATACGAGTTAAACTTTATCTCGTCAAATATATTTTTCAAACTGATATTACGTTTAATTCGGGACTAAAGAAGTACAATATACAATACAAGTCAGAAGAATCTTACAAATAAAAAAAATAGCATTTAACCCTACTCAAGCATTATCAAGTTGTATTTTATCCCTTTCAAATATAAAAATCACTTAATTCCTTAAAGTTTGAAAAACTTTTGATTTTTAAGACATATCCTTCTTGAAAATATACATTCTTTTGACAAAAAATCTTTTTAAGAAAACCACATACCTAGTTTTAAAATAAAAAAAACTATATAAAAAAATCAAAAATTTAAAAGATTATGTTCTATTTTCCCTTTAAAATAATGGCGCGAATTTCAGAAACCTAAACACGAACTGCGCGGGAACACGTAATGCCATCTCTCATATCAAGCTGCAAATCAACTCAAAAAATTTTCATCAAAAAATCAACTCAAAAATTCACCATCGAAATAGACCTAAATACCCCTCCCTCTGGCCCAAACCCCACCCACAATTCTGTCCAAAATCGTCCTTTCACCTCACCAAGGTCGATATGTCACATCATTCTCACGCAAATCAACAATATCCGATCTCCACCGAACACCAAAGCGCTGCGTTTTTGGAACTCAATTCCACGCCGAGCTCTCAACAATGGCAAGGAATCCCCTCAACAGCCCCAGATTCGTCAATCCTTTAGCTCTCCATATCCAAAAAATGGGGCTTGCGTTGAAATGTCCTTCTTGGTATGACTCAATTTCACCCCATGATTTAGGGTTTTTTGGGTCTTGTTAGGGTTTTTGGGTCGTTTTTGTAAAGAATTGTGTTGTGGGTGTGTTGAATTTGGTCCTGAATTTGATGGATCTGAGATGGATTTTATTTGGTTTTTGCAGTTTGAGTTTCTATTGGAAGCCCAAGTTGTTGCCATGCAACCACATTGTTTGCAGGTGGGTGAGTCGGGTTTTGCGTGGTGATTGAGGTTTTGGGGGTTTGGAATGAATTTGATGTGGGTTTTGGGTTGAGATTGATGGGTTTGAGAGTTTTGTGGTTTTGGATTGTAGTTTGTGTGTGGTGAAACCGACCATGTTTGGGTTGGAGTGTCCCGAGTGCAAGCGTGGATAACAAGATTTTGTGTGTTCATTTGGTTGTAATCATTTTCTTGGGAAGCAAAGTATTGTCTTGAGCGAAAGTGGCAGCAAGTCCAACCATGATGCTGAAATGAGTACACCTATTGCTATAATTTGGTGCCAAAAATGCTTAATGGTTCTTAATGTTCAATTAAGCTGGATTTCACGCGGTAAAAATGATAGTGTAATATCCCTGAAAAATCATGCTAATTAAAAAAAAGATATTGGATTGTTAATATCTTGCGAGATATTGCGAGTTTAAGATTTGCGTGAGATGGATTAACTTAAGATATTAACCGTCTGTTATTTTCTCCGTAAATATCTTAACAAACTGTATAAATACTGTTACAATTCATGATAAATCACATCAGACTTGAGCGTGCCGATGAGAGCAGAGACAGAGAAAAGAGATAAGCGTCACGTCTCCGTCTTCGTTTCATGTCGTCTCTGTTTTTGTTTCGTATTCGTCTTCGTCTTCGTCTTCGTCTTCGTCTTCGTCTCGTCATCGTTCCCGGCCAGATCCGGCTACACCGGTGCCGCCTGCGTCTTCATCGTCGCTGCCAGGGAGGACACCGTCTTCGCCGAAGCCTGCGCAGCCTTCACCGGAGCAGCCCTGCGCCGCCCCTCGTCGGAGCTGTCGAGCCAGACAGCCATCCCCTCGTGTTCCCCGCTCTCTCCGACGTCGCCTCAAGCCGCAGCTGCTAGGGCCGGAGGTCGCCGTCGCCAGGGCCAGCCAAGCCGCCACCGCCTGCCCAGAACTGCCCTGCCTCGCGCCCTGCCTGCCCAAGCCTCGCCCCACTTTGTCCGGCCACGGGTGGGCCGGATCCGGCCACTGCCGACGATCCCCGCCCCAGCCACCGCCTCAGAACCCCGTCCCGGCCCGCCTGAATCTCCTCGAGTTTCCCTGTTCATGGACAACAAAGTGGAAATGGGGATTGACCCCTTTTCCTTTTAATTAAACATTAAACCTTATATTAGTGTGTACAAATATAATTGTACACACATGTATATCCTATTTTGAATTAATGCGAGGGTATTTATATTATTTATTTTATTGTAGGTGCACCTGATACGCAGCAAGGGAATTAAGCTTGGGGAATATTGAAGAACTTTCCTGAGTTTATAAAAATGACAAGGTAACACACATCGTTATCTTATATTTAATAAATGTGCGTGAATGATTGATTGTGTAATGCCTAGATTAGAAGTTGAAATAAAAATAAAATCTGGATGTTTGTATGACTATTTGCCTGTCTGAAATTTAATATTCTCGCGTGTTTTGAGTGAACATGAAATAATGATAACGATGCAAAAATGTAGAATATTTATAGATTGTTATAAATATTTTTATAAATGTCCTGTTTCCTGTTGGGTGACTCCTGTATGCTAATGATTTTAGATTGTAACGAAAATAAATTATGAAATGTTACAAAACTTCTTGAATTGGATATCATGTGGGATTTAATTGTCTAAAAATCCCGAGTATAATTAAATATGATCTTTAACGCCATGGTAGTCGCCTGCTATACATGGAATTAATAATTTAATTTCATGTCACATGCCTGAGCAACCTGAATCCTGATCATAATGTAATCTCTTGAAATTAACAATGCCTGGGAGAGTTATGGTTACACGACTAGCTAGGAAGGAACTGAATATCCCTTTAACGTGCACGCAACGACAACGAGTGTTGGCCGTGTCTTGTTAAAGTTAACCATTCTGGGTCGACTATAGAGACCACAACGTCTGTTTAATAGTTCCTAGTACGGACATACTATGGAACTATGTTAAATCCCTGTGGTAACTTCTCCCATGTCATCAACTTTTGAAAGGCACGAAGATTAACACGACATGACATGTAATACGAGAAACAAGGTTTGATCTGATCAGCTTAAAGTGTTGTTAATATTACTGTTATCCTGTATGTACGTGATAATAAGTATTTATATTCTCCTGTTTAGCATATGATTGCTCGGTGTTGTTTGCATTGTATCCTGTTTGTGCATGGAAAACACATGATATAATAAGCATGTCGGACCCCTGAAATGGGCATGTATCCTGTGTTACTGGGTTTCCAAGCTCACGGTTACATGTTTGTTTCAGGTAATGAACGATCGTGGGATGAATAGTCATACAACGATGCTGAATAGATTTGGACTATAGAAACGTTCCCTTTACATTTTTGGATATTTGATTCATGTAATAAAGGACAATATAAGTTGGATATTTCTTGATTTTCTATGTTTCTGATACTTAAACCCTCTGTAATCTTGTCGCCTTGATTCGAATGGACTTTGGAGCGGCTGTAACGTCACGTATCAAGCAGATATTGGACAGAAAATCTTGGGGTGTTACAGATAATCTATCGTCTTGAAATGATGGTTCTTATTCTTATTGGGGCATTGATTTAGGAAAATTACATGGAGATCGTTATTGGAAATTTCAATCACAATTCACTTCTTACTGCACCGGTTCCAGTATACATATATAAAATCGAAAGTGCTCAATCTTACATTTCAGACACAAATGAAAAACATGCGGCACATGGTGAGTAAAATGTACGTTGAGACCTAAAGTATGAATCTAAAGTAAAAGTAGTAAAATGTAAGTAGAAACCTGTAGTTGCATTCTCTCCATTAATTCCATTTTGTCCACTTAGGAGTTTTCTCAAATAGAACTATGCTATCTAAATGATCGATTCTTTTTGTTTAGAAGGTGGTGTCGTTAAATGGTGGATTGTATAATAATTACCATGCTTGATTACGAATGAACTGCAGATTTAAGGGATGCCCCATATATGGAAAACCTCGTTACCATCTTCTTCAACTTGGATGCTACTTTTCATAGCCATATTCAAACACCAGTGCAGTCAGGTATATCAAACCTATACTACTTTGTTTGTCCTTAGCATCTTTCGTTAGTGCATTTCCTTTATGTAAATCATGCATGGATTTCTTTCTTTTTTCAGATTCCGAAAGAATATCAGAACCTATTGCAAACTATAGTCCTCCTTCTTGCGGTGTTAATGTGGGTTGTGATGTTTATGGTAGCGACCGTGGAACCCCTGACACAGTAAGAACCTGAAATTTCCCTTTAGAGTTGATCGGCGAAAAACAGTGCAATTGAGATAGTTATTAATTTTTTCACAGCAAATAGAAACCACACGGCTGCTAGTTTGTCCTTTGCTAACTCATTAATGCAAGTACGTCTTTTTGTTTGTTAGAATGAATCTTTATCTTGTCGAAGTCTAAATTTAAGAAAAAAATACTGCTGCAGAGTGTAGGTCAGAGGCTCAAGAATGTTCTTAAAAGAAGCACGGACGATTCATCAGCAAATGAGGTCAATGGAGGTTCTACCTCTTTAAGCGATGGCCATGGCTCATCTAAGAAGCAAAAACAAGACAACAACTTGACAAAACTCGAAGACCATTTTCCATCTGAAATTGCGAATCCCAAGAAATCAATTGCTCCCAAGAAATCAATCGAGTCTAACAACATTCAGAAAGTGAAATCTCCATCACAAAGTCAGCAGCCAAGTGGTCCTTCACACTCTACGAGCTCTGATAACTTCATTTGCGGATTCTGCCAGACTTGCAACATAACAGAGGTATGATTCTCCTCTTCTTCTGACACATAGATCATGCTTCGTTTAAGTTTCAACTCCGTACCATGTTTCCACATATTAGAAAGGTGTAGCAGTTCTATGTTAGTTTCTGTTTCATTTGTCTTAGGATAACTATGAATCTCTTCTGACTTATATCAACTGTATTTTGATTCTTTTTTCCAGTATACAGGACAAATGTTACATTATCACAAGGGTTTACTCATTGACGAAATAGATGCTACACATGTAAACACCATCCATGTTCACAGCAGATGCGTTGAATGGTCTGTAATGTTTCATAACATTTCTCTTGCTCTCTTATAGTATGATATTTGAATATTTCTAAGGCTTATGACTGTATTGTTTTGATGATTAACATGCTGATGTGCTAATATTGAATGAAACTTCAGGGCACCTCAGATTTACTATGAAAACTATGTTATCAAAAATTTAAACAAAGAACTTTCAAGAGGTGCCAAGCTCAAATGCAGCCACTGTGGGATCAAGGGAGCTGCCTTGGGTTGTTTTGCAAAAACATGTAGAAGAAGTTATCATGTTCCTTGTGCTCTCAGTGTCGAAGGTTGCAGATGGGATACTGTGCGTTCTCTTCCGTTGAGTGGCTGATGTATGTATGATGTTTAGCCGATGTATCTGTTCTGCGAGGTCTAATAATTGGTTGTATTTTGCAGGAAAATTATTTAATGCTATGTGCGGTACATTATTCACAGAACTTTCCCAAAGAGCAGTCCTCAAAGCATGGTAGTAAAAAGCAAGCTGTGCCGTCTCAAATGTATGCCCTCATTCACTAGTGTCACCTTCCCATCTTGTTCTGCTGAAATTCTATATTCCTTTGTCTTACTGGAGATTCCCTTGGATCTTCGTTTCATGTACATTTTGCACGACAAAAGTATATTCATTGCCAGTGCTGATAAAAGTGTGTATATGGTTTGGTGTCCAGAAATTCTAAGGAGACTGGTTCTTGGGAATCCCCGGCAACTGGAGAAAAAAAGTGGGCACTATGCGGATCAGCTCTATCTGTTGATGAGAAGGTATATTTGGTGGATATTTGTTTTGATGTTCTTTTTCGTCATGGTTAGATACTGGTTATTTAAAATGAAACCATTGGTCTTATATCTAAACTTGATATCTGTTTGGGAAGGGATTATTTTCCAACCCAGGTAGATTTATTCCTGAAGTCCATCCAAAACATGGAAATATATGCATGTTGCGGGCTCTTCTGACTTCTCCTCAGGAGAATTCTCTCTCATGCCGGTCAGGATAGCATCATCGTCATATATCGATATGCTTTCTTCTCTAGACAATTGTCTGTCTTTGATGCTGGTTCTGAATTATTGTTTCTTGTTATTCAGTACATATTTATTCCAAGGTTACTGTTTAAATAATCATAGTTATCCTTAAAATTTTGGTCCTTGTTATGTAGTGTCTGCTGTTGGACTTTGCGGCATTATGTGGTGCAACTGTGGTTAAGTCATGGACTCCAAATGTCACCCATGTGATCGCAGCTACAGATGCCAATGGCGCTTACAGTAGGACCCTGAAAGTTCTCATGGCAATTCTAAAAGGAATTTGGATACTGAAGATGGACTGTAAATGCATTCTGTTCTCTTTATTTATTTTTACTGCTCCGTCAATCACGTCTTTAACACATTTTGGGTTATGGATTCTAGGGATCAAAGCGTGCATGGAAGCAAATCGATCGGTAGATGAGGAACCATATGAAGTGTGCCTTGACAACCATGGCTGCTTGTATGGACCTCAAACTGGAAGGATCAGAGCTTTGACTAATGTGAGTTCTCATGAACTTGTACTCGATTGTTGGCTGGTTAGTCGTGTGAAAATCTTATTAATGATGTAGTGTACCTTATCCTCGAGTTTTTATCTTGTATGAGGCCCATCAGAAAGATTTTTATAACTTTGATCGGATAAATGGTTTGCACTTCCTTTTGCTAAATTGATTTTGCTTATGCTTTAAAGTTCTGGTGGAATCATGCAGGCCCCAAAGGTCTTTGCAGGCTATAGCTTTATACTAACCGGTGACGGATTTACAACAACGTACAAAGAAGACTTGCGAGATCTGATTGTTGCTGCTGGAGGCTCTATTCTTGTCACGAAAGTTCAAAGTAGTGATTCTCAAGCAAAAGAAAGTACCTTGCTTGTCGTTTACAGCAGTGATGCAACGACAACAGAGAACGATGCCTATGAAGTACCATGTAGATGTGCAGCTGCGGACAGTGTAGCTGTTAAAATGGGAGCACGGGTTGTAGCCCATACATGGCTCTTGGATTCAATTGCCGCCAGTGAGTTGCAGCCCTTTGATATGATGTGAGCTTGCTCACGAGGCGTGCACCAATGGTGAGCAGTGGTGACGGCCACAGACTTGAAGGTTTAGTCTCAGGCAATAGGTATTAGTCAATGATCTGATACGTAGTGCTGTTGTAATTTGACAGCATGTCTCTTGTTTTGGGGATGTTTATTAGGATATGCCTTGAAATCGCCTATGTAGGATGTTAACTACAGGTTACTCATCTAGTAATCTTACTCGAACCCTGTGCCTTGTCATCAAGGGGGAATATCACTAAGCCAGGAATGACTATGAAGCTAGTCAATTTAGGAAGGCGATACATGGGTTCTCCAATCCCTATATGATGTTTACATCAACTTTGGCAGGTTTGTTATGATGCGGCAATGCTAGATAATCTGTTCTTGGTTTCAAGAGATGATGTGTACGTTAGTTGCAACTTGTGTATCAGTCACATGTAGCACGAGCTTGGTTTCTTTTGCGTGCTAAACTTAATTCCACACAGCACCCAGCAGGCTGTGCAAAACACTGGTTGCTATCCGTTGAATTTTTGTGCTATTTTATTGTCGTATTTATTTCACAACATTATCAAATAACGTCATATATATATTTAATAGTATTTAAAGTAAAATCAAATTATTTCCCTATCATCCAGTAGGGCCAAGGTTTGGGTCGATAAAGAGTATGAAATCAAACTATTAGCACAGAATAAATGGGACCAGAATAGTAAATTCCAAAATGTCGTTGTACAAAGGTATACTACTCTTCTATCCGTTGGAACATTATCAAAAGCACCTCCACTCTCCCCACAACGGTCATTTCTGCCATTTTCCTAACCCAAAAGCCCTCACCACTTCTCTTTTCTCCATTTTCCCCTCACGCAACACACTACAACAAACACACTCCCCATTTGCCCTCGTCTACTCTTTTCATCAATATGAAAGAACCAAATTGAATCCTCACCACCACAATTCTTGCTTCTTCTTCCCCAAATTCTCTACCATAGAAGAACAAGAAGAAGAAACAAGATTTGCTGTCATCATGGGTTGTTTTCTTGCTTGTTTTGGTGTCACCAACGATCGCAGCCCCCGCCGCCCTCGTCGTCACCGTCTCAACGATGTCTCGCCTCGTTCAATCAGGGTTTGTTGATGGGTCTCTTTGAATTTTTTGTTGATTGTGAAACTTGTGAATTGGGTATGTGAAAGTTTGAACCCTTTTGTTGATGGGATTGTAGAATCAAGGTGATCAGTGCAAGTTCGTGGGAAAGCAGTTGAGTCCTGCTTTGAAGCAGGATGATTTGGAGAAACTCAAAACCCTAACTGAATATTCAAGGTGAGTTCGTTTGCCTGATTGTTGTCTTGGATTTGTATGGTTAGGGTTTCTTCTTTGTTTTGTATTAGGTATGTAAAAAAAAATATTGATTTATTATTGGGCCTTTTGCAACCTATAATTGTCTGTATCTTCTTTAAGAAAATACATATGTTGCCTCTTTATCCCTCCCATTGTTAGGTAGAGGTCATGGGGAAACATCATGCATCTTTATCTTCTTTATCCCTCCCACTCTTTATTATTGAGTCTTGCATCAAATTATGTCAAAGTCAGGGATATGTGTTGGTACCCACAAACTTTCTTTTTCCTATATTTTTTAAGGCTTAGATATTAGAAAGAACCCAACAAAGTTCATGATATCAAATTTGGCATACGTTGGTTGAGTAACCTTACACAGCATACAAAGGCCAGCCGTCCGTCTGTGAGATGGACGGATAAGATTGAAAGAATTTTTGTTTTATCTGTTATATTTTACAACGGTATCAGTTATAACATAACATGTCTGTAGCAAACGCATTGAGTGTGTAGAAACCCTACTGAATTTTGACTGTTAAGGAGAAACCTCACTGGGTGGAGCAAACACAATGTGCTACGAGAACCCGAACTGTCGATGTTGTTGCAGCCAAGCGAAAATGAACCTGTTTTTGTCCGAATTTAGTCTATGCATGTTAGGTGTCCAAAAGAAAGGAGTGATTTGATTGAAAAAACAAAAGACCGCTACGTTAAAATCTCACCATGTAGTTCGGCCGGCGTAGACATGCAAATCTCACTATTAGGGACAATGTGTCCACTGTGCATATCATCATTTGGGATATATCTTTTGCTACCAAACATGCCTTCTACTTGTCTATTGATCCATGAGCCTAGTGTTTGAATTTTGTGACTCATTTGTTGTGTGGCCTTTGCTTAGACAGAAAATCGACCAACTCTAACGAGCTGGTTCCTCTTTTGTTCTGCTTTATTTAACACTATTCCAATCTGATATTAGTTAGGGATTTCATGTGTTAGGGTTGAGTCAGGAGAGCAGCGGAGCTCAGAAGCGAGGAAGAAAGTGACATTTGACTCGAATATCACATCATATAAGCATGTCTCT
Organism: Drosera spatulata; assembly: GCA_035668315.1. Taxonomy (NCBI): domain Eukaryota; kingdom Viridiplantae; phylum Streptophyta; class Magnoliopsida; order Caryophyllales; family Droseraceae; genus Drosera; species Drosera spatulata. The sequence goes on from JAOVYX010002298.1 coordinate 30,269, forward strand.
GTTGATGAGGTTGCTGTGATTTCACCACATTGTGGAGAAGTGGCCGAGAATCTAGTGGTTGGTGATTCTGTGAAAGCAACCAACTCGGCTTCTGTGCCTCAGAATGGTTTGGTTTCGTACCGGTATCAGAGCTACCGAGAGGATGAAGATGAGAATGAGGAAGAGGAGTTGCATCGTGAACGAACTGATCTTGAGGTGGATCGAGATGAGAGCGAGAATAATGATGATCATGACGGAAGTTTTGATGAATTGGACTATGATAACTCTGAAGATGAGTCTCGTCATGGGACTGTCTGTCCCAAAACACAGACCATGGCTAAGGTTTCACTGCAGTCGTTGGTTGACTCTGAGATTAATGAATCGATGTCATACGTTCAGACCCTGGACATCAAACGGAGCACAATGGGATGTGACCATGGTGCCCGAGACAGAAGTCGTTATGTGTCTTCCGTGCTTAATCCAGTGGAGAACACGGCTCAGTGGAAATCCGTCAAAGCTAAGGACACGGTTTTACTAAAACCACAAAAAGAGAATAAATCCTCAAAAGAGGAGCCTTACTCGTCGTCTGTTGATCCATTTTCCCACAAGTCTGGTGCCAAGTCTGACGAATCCAAGCATATCCAAGAAATAGCTGTCGATGCCAGCCTCTCAACCTGGCTGGTTTCAAATGAGAAGACACCGAAAGCGAAGACGAAAACAACTGGCTTGGAAGCTATACCATCACACGGACCACATTCACTACGCAGTAAAGAAAATAAGCTGATGCCTGGGTTCCTGACGGTGGAACAGATCAAGAAGTTCTCTGCGTCTTCTACGCCGAAGAGATCACCGATCAGAAACCTGGATGATACACCTATAACAGACAGCTGTTCAGTTTCGTCATTTAAAGGCATACCTAACACTACTAGCAAGTATCGAGAGGTATTGATCAAGTGAGAGCTGTTGCAGCTGCTTCTTGTGGTTATTCTGTTGAACTCTTTGATAATTTATGATGGTAGTGCATGCAGGACAAGCGGGTGAATTGGCATTCCACTCCTTTCGAAACACGGTTGGACAGAGCTTTGAACAAGAGCACTGGTCAGTCTTATTCAACTAGCTCCGCATGGCTAAGAGCTACGGAAGTTGTCGAGTAGTGCCATCTCCTCGTTTGCCTTATGGCCTGTGTGTGTACGTGCGTTGAGTTCCACTTTGTGAATCCATTGTTGTTCTATTGTAAGCTTGATCGCTACATGTTTGCCTGTACTTAGAAGATTGTCCAGAAGGTCGTCTGCTCTCGGAGAGATAGATGTCTTCTCTTACACACGATGTGCTCGATGTGTGGATGTCTGGTTCAACGGAGTTCCGCTTGTGAGAAATTGTGTTCTGTGTGCATGCTCAGTCAAGTTCCACGTGATTCTAGACTGTTTTATGCTATGCTTCATTCATATGTTAGTCTGTTCCATTCATATGTCAGTCTGTCTCGCTTAGAAGATACTGCCAGCACCGCGCAAGTGCTCAAACAAGTTTCCAATCATGGTTCTGTATTGCTTTATAGTCGCAAATGTTATCTATGCCACATACTCTGGTGCCGGATGCTTCACAACCAGGACCACTTGAAAACCATACTCTGGTGCTATTTCTCGATGTACAAGTCAAGTTATGTCCAACTATGTGATCAATAAGCAATGAACTGTAACATAATCATCATCTTAATGAAAGGAACTGTGATTGCCACCGAGAAACAAGAAAACAGGACACCAAATATAAAAAGTTGAACATATCCAAGTCGCCAATGACTGTAACACAACATCCAAAACTACAACAGAAATTCAAGCACGGTACATAGAGATGTGACACCAACGGCATCCTAAACTATGGCATTGGCAGCACTCGCAATCCTCGGCCACAGATCAGCACACTCCTTTCCAATTGGTCCTGTAATTGCAGATCCTGCAACCATCAAGCAGCAGAAACAGATTAGCCGAACACCAACATCTGATAGATAATAAAATTGTGTATGATCAGAATCACTGATGCAAGTATTTGCAATCTTTAAGCTTTCACATAAGCTAGATAAAACACACAAAACCAGATATCAAGCAAATACCTTTCATTTCTCCCTTCGGATTCACGATGACTCCAGCATTATCTGAAAACAAATCCAAAGATGTGATGAGTGACGGACTACATATAAGAATAGAGAAAATCTCGGAACCAAAATCGCTTCCACAAGAACCAACAAGAAATGCAGATGCGAATGAAAATTGTTACTCAATGCATAAACCAATTTGGAAAACATGTACTAGTAGACAGGTAACACAATGAAAAAAGAAAAATCATCATGCTGTTTAAAAGCTGGATATTCCTATATGTTCCCAATACCGAGCAGCCAATAGGTAGGAACTCAATGCATTGAAGAGCAACCATCAGAAACATTGTATGATCAATCAGAAACAAACATATCAACCACCATTAAATAGAGAAGAAACATCCAAAGGTATTAAAAGGCTGAGACAAAGCTAATACAACAACATGAATAAGGCATTCCAATAGTCATAACCATAGTTTTATGCCCACACACCCTACCATTGTCTTCATACGATCCTAAAAAAATTGCAGCCAAATCCTATACAAGAACCCCTTAATCAAGCAACTCTCATGTTGCTTGAAACTTTCACTGTTCAATAATCCCACAAAACCACATATAATGACCAGACAATACGTGATTTCTAATCATCTGAACCATATTTTTGAGCACTGCTGTGAAACAACCAGAGCACAAACACTACATGCAGCATATTTTTTAACCAACTTGTATCATAGAATCAAAAAAGAATAAGTTCTACATAAGCTATGCATTAACATTATGAAAACCGGAGGCACAGTTGAAAATAATCATAATAAGAAAAACCTCCCGTCAAAACACTCCTCCAGCATGTAAGCAACTCAAATTACATCCACATACAAAACCAAAGGTCATTAATCCCTAACCGAGATTGAATACCAAGAAGACTCATGCTTATTTACAGATAAATCGGGCTGTCAGGTGAGATTCAAAGAATCTCAACTTGTTATCAGAAATCAGATGAAACTTGAGCTCTGGATAAAAAAAACCAGGAGCAGAAACATAATCAAACTCCACCTTAAACTAATCGAAACGTATCAATAACCCATGTTCTACCTATATACCATTCGAAAACTCCCAAAATCCCAAATGAGTGTCTCTCCCAACATTATCTCACACAATCACATAACATATCACTCACAAACAAATCAAATCACAACATAAATCAATGAAAACATCTCAACCAAGCAGGCGAAACCAATGGATTATCGATCCCATATCCCGTCTACCTTCGAAGTACATGAACACCCCATCCTTTCTCCTCCACGGCTTCCGCTGCCTCACGATCACCGCCGGCATGACCTTCTTCCTCAGATCAGGCTTCCCTTTCTTCACCGTCGCCATCACCATGTCTCCCACGCACGCCGACGGCAGCCTATTCAGCCTCCCCTTTATCCCCTTCACTGATATGATGTACAGGTTCTTCGCTCCCGTGTTGTCCGCGCAGTTCACGGTCGCCGCGACTGGCAGACCCAGCGACATTCGGAACTTGTTTCCCGCTGACCCTCCTCGTCCTGCAAAAATTAGGGATTCAAATCAGAAATCGATGAATCGAGATCAGAGATCGGGATCAGAGATCGAAATCAGTGATCGAGCGATTCAGAGATTGGAATCGAGGATTGAAATTGGGGGAAAATTAGGGTTTCACCTCGTTTCGACATTGTTAATGGTGGTGTGCGGCGGCGGCGGAGCTTGGTGATGACGAAATGGGAGGAGTGATGGGGTATTTATAGTAGGGCTTTTGGGGAAGGGGAGATGTGGTTTGGGCTGAGACTGTAGTATATGGGATGAAAGTTGGGCCGAGAGGCTGAACTGGGATTTTTTTGGGGAGACCGTGGGAGATGTTGTGCGCTTATGCTAGTGAATTCCTTTAGTAGCCTAACATGAAGTGAACTGTTTTAGAGTCTACCTACTCAACATGTAAACAAGTAACTATGTACGATTATGTGTGATTAAATTCGAAAATCAGTGATTGATCACGAAGTGAGCTTTTTGCTTGTTTTTAATAAGCTCAATTCTCCCTTCACTTCCTGTTATAAGTTAGGCTGCTTTTATCTCGATCATTAATTTCAAAAAAATCACTTAATTTGTAAGTATCACGAAGAAAGTGAGATTGATTCACAGACAACATGTAAGATTAGGGCTATAGAGAAGCTCCTTAAAGTTGGAGCGCGACCTTAAAGAATCTCATTCAAGCTTGTTTAATTGGTAAACTAATAGTTAATCTGATTTATTATAATATTATTTATATAATTTACATTATTTATATATAAAAATACTTTTGATAACTATACATATCTATGTTAAATCATATAGATAATCTAAAATATTTAAAAATTCTATGTGATGATTATGTTAAACTATTTAAATGATTATTATCTTCTAATGATGTCATAGTAATGAAACAAATATGTAACAATATTGGAACAACATGTATGAGATAATGAAATGATATATTAAATTAAATACATTAAATATAAACAATAAATATTATGTCATTAATATATGAACAATCAACCAAATCTGGTACTAAAATAAATCAAAATTTCTTACCAAAAAAGATGGATGTATCTTTATATATTTAAATAGATACCATATCTTTTCTCTCTTATTTTTGAACCGCTGTTGTTTTAAATTCCTATGCTACAACTAATGTAAGTTTTACGTAATTATTTAGTTATTGTACGATTTATTTTGTTGGACATACATCATAGAAGGGTTGATAACTTGGATTATTTCACATTGTGAGTCAATATTGTTATGTTGTGAAGAGTCATAACCAATTAATTAATCATTATGAATTGATTATGTATTTAATACATGATCAACCAAATTTGTTAACTAACTTTGGTACTAAGAAATCATGAACTTAAAAAGTTTAAAAATTATCCCACTTTGATTTTAAGTTTTTTCTAATCTTAAAAAGTTTTTGTTTGATAACTTCTGATGATAACTTAAAGTGTAAATTAAAAAAAAAACACCATTAACTATTTATACTTATATTTATATTTATTTTTTATTTATATTTTTTAAAATTTTTATGTATTACTTTTACTTTTTCACCCATATTTGATGCATATTAAATTTGGGAAAGATGGAGAGTCAATTTATATTAAATACATTTAACTTAGATTTTAGTCATTAAATAAAAGACTAACCAAATTTTGTATCAAAGAAAACCAAACTTTAGTAAAAAAAAAATTGAATATAGCTTTATATATTTGAATAGATTATGTCGATCAGATGGGATTGGCTATGCATTAAATGCATAACCAACTAAACTTGGTATCAAACTTTGATATCAAGAGTGGCTAAATTTGCTTTATATGTATAAATAGATGAATCAATTATTAACAAAAACATCCAGCTTGTTTATTATATTACAAGTCTGAGCACATATATATGCTTAGCTCAGCTTGACCTCTAGGTCGACTTCGCCAAGTATACCTATGTTTAACTTAACTTCAGCTCCAGCTCGGCCTTGGTAATGACGTTTGGGACTCGAGAAAGGCGGATAAGATAATGTAGTAATCAAGGCTAAGCATCAAGCATGTAAATGATAGAAGCAACAAATTTTCACAATTTTCATGAACTTGAATGTGGAATGAAGATACAAGATCACCCACTAATCAAACAATAAGATATTAAAAAGAAGCTTAATCAGCGAAACATATGAAGTAAGAAGAAAAAAGTGCTAGCAGGAGATTGTCAAATTTATTCATAAATAAACGCATGATAGCAGCCTTGCAAAATACTGAGTTGCAATCTTGTTACAAGATAACAAATCCCACAGGACCAACACATATAGTTCATCAAAACCATCCATCACAATAACATCTAATTAGCATCATTAACCAACTCTTTGCCTCGAATCGTCGATCGATATTGTTACTAATTGGCAGCAGGAGCAGGAGGAGGACCCAAGTTAACCCGAACCCATTCCATGAGTCCATCCGCAGTGGGAATGATATCCTTGACGGCCGGATGGGCTCTGAGGCTATCGACCCAGGCAGCAAGGTTAGGAATGATGGACTCATCGATCAGCTTGACGTCGTAGGTCTTCTCTCGAACCTGAATCCATGCCACGAAGCCAGACAGCGCGATGTCTAAGTACCCAAGCTGATCGCCCCCGAAGAAGGGTTTGCCTTTGCTTAGCTTGACCAGTGCCTCGTCGAGTAATGCCAGACCTCCTTTTATCTCGACCAGCTTCTTCTGGACTTCCTCGCCTTGTACCATCCTTATTGTCTTCAGTGCTGGAAAAAACTGCAAGAAAGAACGAACCACCGATCTTAATTTGTTACAGTTTGATGTCAAAAAAATTATCATTTCTATACGGTCACTTGAAAAATTCTTCTTCGCATTTGTTAATATTTAAAGACTCCCACGTGATTTAGTAATAACTGTCTCAAATTGACAGATGAGAACACGAATGCTGAAAACTCATCACACATTCAACTATTAATAGCATCCCTCAAATTAAAGATAAGGTTTAGATACGATATACATGATCCATGTTCATGTACATCCTCATAGAGCGTTGAGACTATTATACGATCGACAAAATCATCCCATGGACTGATCTGTATGCAAAACTTAACAACTATCGATATCACCATTAGTAAAACAAAGAACTCCTGACTGTCTGACCAAGGGACCAAACACTGGCGATTTTCGAATAATAGACAACTGTGGAAAAGAGAGCTTATACAGATTCATCACCTTGTCGTCAAGATAAGCAGCCCAGAAACGATGAATGGCGCGATCGTAAGGATCCTCAGGGAGGATCTTGACACCGTCGAACACCTCGTCGATGTACTGAACGATGACGAGGGACTCGCAGACGGGCTTGCCGTGGTGGATGAGGACAGGGATCTTCTTGTGAACTGGGTTCGACTTGAGGAGAAGGTCGCTTTTTGTTCCGACCTTCTCCTCGAGGAACTCGTAAGAGACGGATTTCAGGTTCAGGGCGACCCTCGCCCTGAACACGAATGGACTCACCCATGTGCCGATCAGTTGAACTTCTTCATGATTCTTTCCCATATTGTTTTGTGATCACTGGAACGAGAAACACCAAGCCGCAGCAGAATACTAAGGTGAAAGCTAGGTTATTGAGGCAATGAAAGTGGACTTTGGGGTTTGTAAAAATATATAAGACGCTTGTGACACATGAATGGTGGTATAATTAATTTGTTCTTTCACCTAACTTGCTAGCACGTTCCACTTGAAGTTAAAAAGTTGCAGTCAGCGTTCCAACTTTTTTTTGTGTGATTTTTCAGAACATGTAGGACTTCGGAGTTGATGACTCTTGGTACTGTAAGTAGATGAGGTTAACATTTCGTGTCATCAACTGTCAATATGTATAGTTGGCGGGTTGTTGTTTTGTTTTTAACTTGTCAATGTCAATGTAGTTAGCATGACTCAGGCAACAACTTATAGATCGTTTTTCTGTTTACTTGTAAACTTGTCAGTGTTCTTCAAAGAGAAACAGCTAAGTAAAAACAAAAATTGTAGATGCATCAGATTTTCTGTATAGAGTTGAGTTGATTCTCAAGTTGTCTTGTGCTCACCTAATCCTGAAACAAACATTAAAAAAATTGCCGACTCTGTTTGTCAAGCACATCACCTAACGCTGGGCAGTTGGCACCCGTTTTTTTTTTATTAAGCAAACGCACGAATTGAATTTGAAGTTGATGATAGATGGTCCTTTCTCATCTTGTCGGGTGTAAACGAGCCGAGTCGGATCGTGTTACTACATATTCATAATAAGCTATTCATCTCGAGTTGGATATTATTCAACTCGAACTCAAGTCGAAAAACGTCTTCGAACTGAACACATATGTATCATCAGTATTCAGTTCATCCATACAAATTAGCATTAACAATGCTGAGCTACTCATAAAGATCTACCATAGTTATATAACCCAAAGACGAAACCCATGCTCACGCCAGGAACTATCTGGCTGAATATTAACAAGAGGTTATATTTCTTTGGATTACGAAAGATAACCGCAATTCTTCGAATCTGTACATCTTCCTACTTTGAAATATGAAAGTGATATACTCCCACGCAAAGCAAGATTGTCAACAGGAAAGAGAAGCTTTTACTAGCTTTGTTACTTATACAACAAAAATGGCAGATGATGGTTACAGATGGCTTCTCGAGTTGGCATCACTTCAGCAAGGAAGCCTCCAGTCTTTTCTCAGATGAAGATAACGATTCCCTATTGTGACTTCTGGAGAGGGCTTCATGTCTACAAACAGCGGGTATAACAGGGCGTATACCGCCAGGGTTTAGAGGGAAGAGGATCTTGTAGTAACCATCCATGATAGCTTCGAAATTGCATGTCTCAGCAACTTTAGGGATCTGCACAACATAGTATATATATCCTCTAAGAAAATGTGACAAATAGTGATGATGCAAAGGAAAACTTGAAAAAATATGATTGCATCATGTATGTCGACACGAGTATATCTGGTTCAGAAGAACAAGATTGATAGACAAACGATCTCAAAAAATTATCACTTCAAGCAGAAGCTCAAGCTGATCTAGGGCATTGTTTGTCGAATCTACTGAACAAGAGGTGATGATGCAGATGATGAGAGTCAGACCTGGCCCCTGGGTGAAGGGCGATATAAGAAGGCGAAACAAGAAGCTGCAATCTTGAAATGCAGGACTTTTCAAGCATTATGGAATTACTGGTTTTGCATCACATTCATTCCTGATTTTCGACATCAAGAAGGCGGCTAATTTTCATCCCAAGACCAGCTCGTGAAAACTGCTCATACTTTTAAGATGCGCAAGATCAGCTTGTGCGAACAACTCATACTCCTATTATCCTTAATTACAGATAATATCACAACCATCCAGGAACTGCTTTAAACATCTCTTTCTTAGAAAGCCAGCTCATCACTGAGAATTTGAATCGACCCCAAGCATTGAATCATCAAAGACACACATCTAAAAGCAGCAGGCCACATTCACAATACACCACGCACGATATCAACATATAAAAACTTCAAGTATGATCACTAAAAAAATGGAGAGCGGAGCCTAACCTGATAGATATCTCGCATGTATCCATACAGATTAGGATACTCCAACAGCTTCTTTTTCGTACACTTGAACAGCACATTATACACGAGATCGAACCTAATCAAGGTTGTAAACAAGCAAACATCCGCCAGCATCAACACATCCCCACATAGATATCTCGAACCCTCCAAATGTTCCTCCAACATGTCCAACGTCCCAAACAAGTCATTCACCGCAGAATCATATGCCTCTTGACTCTGCGCAAACCCGCACCTACAAAACCACACCATATCCATCCACACAACCACATCAACACACAAGCCATACCTCATAGCAACCTCAACCCAAAAGGCAACGACCCATACAATCCCATAAAATACATGGTCAGAACAGACAAGATGTACACGGTTTTTACCCAAGTTGTTATTTAACAGAGAGATCGTTTCCTATTCAGGGAATGTGGAAACTTTTATCACATCATTAAAGAAGGGTTACACTTCACTGAGACCCTATAAACCGTAACAACCTCGACCCAACCCAATGTCAAACTCTACCGCTCACATCAACTAACCTGTATACAGCATCGTGTACATCCGGATAAATAACACGATTCCTCTCCTCACACTGTCCCATTATAACAACCTTGACTCAACCTAGTGTCCAACTCTCTCAACAATGTGATCAGGACCTCCCCACTCTCTAAGGTCATCAAGAGACATACCTTCTCTTTTTTAGTGGTATACCGTCTCTTTATATTGCAACAGCGATAAACTGCGTACATTTCAAACGAGAACCATACCTATACACGCCATTATTCACACTCCGATAAATCACCCGATTCCACTCCTGAATCTTCCCCATCAAATGACTTGGAGCAAGATCAATCCCATCCCCAAACCTCTCATTCAACCACACAATTATATCCCAACTCTCATTACACACGACCTCCAACCTCCCCTTATCCCACAACAACGGCACCG
>JAOVYX010002299.1:0-11912 GCA_035668315.1 Drosera spatulata
AGATTTAAAGAAAATATCTAGGCTTAGGTGTAAATACATCACTTTCAAAGGGTATTCCTAATAATCTAATTACAATAGGATAAATATAGTATAACAATGTAAACCAATGCCTCCGTTGGTGTTTGTGCAAGTGTATTAGTCATATTCCAATCAATTCAAAATTGTGTGGCCGTGAGTGCCGTATGTGCGTGGTTATGTTTTAAGTATATAAATGCACTTGCGAAGTGTTATGTGGAATAGTGTTCGTGTATTATGTGTGTCACAAAATAAACTCAACAGAACCAATATGGCAGCTGATATGAACATAACAATCTGCAGAGACCCACATGTTTACGTTTTGAGTAAAGACAAGCAAGCTTCATGTGATCTCTTCTACATCTGGTTTCTGCTTCTTGGTTTCAGCCTTGTACGTTATTTTCAACGAAGTCTGTTCATGAAATATTATACTCCTATACAGTAGATTGGTCCTCCTTGTAGCGTCTTCATCAACCATCTGTAATATGATGGCGCCGTTACAAACTTGAGAACTCGTATTTGTTATCACCAGCTTTGAACACACTGATTGGCTAGGTTGAGCTAATGTTTCGTGTAGCCTTACACTGGATGGAGTTTCGTCGAGTTCATTCCAAAAGGTTATGACGTGCATCCATAGGACTTTGAAGCAAGACCCAAGGTGGTATCTGAGTGATCAGTTCACATATCAAGTGATTTGGAAATCCTTAAAACTAAATTACAACCAAGACCGTCGTCGTCAGAATGTTATCTAGGTGCCCAATTGCAGGGCTGCTATGAGAGTTTCTTGTCCATGTATATCCATTATTTGAGGGAAGTGTATAGCTAGCTTGTCAAGATCATCTTGACATTGGTTGATCAAATCATTAAACCTGTTTTTCTTTTTCTTTTTTTTTAAACTTGCCCTGCGCTGTGTGATGGAGCAGTTGCTTGGGCAGCTTGAAGCCTTTATTGAACAGCAGTTGAGTCTTTTGTTTATAGTGTCCGTACACAGGAAAACATCATGCTGGAAGTTTGAGTAATCAATTGCTTGGTTACATGATTAAATCGCAACGCGAGAAGATCAATAAACACACATTAACAATCCCTTGCAAAGAATGAAACCGGTGTCCAAGAAAGCGGTACATCGCCCTTAATCAACACAACCCGAACTGAACAAGAACAGAAAGTTTTAACACACAATTCAGAAATAACGAAGAAGATAGATCAGGAAAAGGGAGAAAACTGAAGACTTGACATCCTCTCATGTCGGACTTCATCGTGGCCGCCTCCATCAACAATCTAAGCTAGTTATAGCCAACCTACAGCAAACATCAGAGTCACATTCAGTGATAAGAATAATAGCAAGTGTGATGCGATGCTAACGATAAACCATTACAAAGTTCGTTACCAACAACATGTATTAGCCATTTCAATATAAGTTATGTTTTTTTATACCAGTCCTGTTAGCACTTCGCAGTTATATTTATTCCGTATTATCACCACCTAGATAAACCGAAAAATCTTGTTTGGTATCGACGGGATTATATGAGCAGTAACCTTTTTTAAAGGGTGCAGGTGAAGCCAGGAGGAGGAGTCTTCCCACAAGTGAGGAGCAATTGAAGAGCAAGAGGCACAAATATATTCAGATTCAGCAACTTAATCTTCAAAGTTGTGCACAGACACACAGCGGCCTCAAGCTCAAGCAGCCCACCAAGCACTGGGCAGCACTCATTCACAACTGGATCACCGAGCCCAATATGGACAAGCCCACCAAGCAAGTCCACACAGGCCCCTAATTTCAAACTATCAATTGGACAGGTTGCCGCCGTTGGAGGCGCCGGAGTCACGGGCGTCACCGGCGCCGGTGGCGACGGACACGGCTTGGGGGTCGCCGGAGGTCCGATCACCGGGGGTACGGTGATCGGAGGGACGGTGACGGGAGGTAGGGTGATCGGAGGCTTGACGACGGGCGGCAATGTGATCGGAGGTAGGGTGATCGGGGGCTTGACGATCGGAGGGACGGTGATCGGGGGTTTTACGATAGGCGGCACGGTGATCGGAGGGATGGAAATGGGTGGCTTTGGGAGGATAATGGGCTTGCCACCCTTATGGCCGCCCTTGGGCTTGCCCTTGGGGTGTTTGTGGGCCGGGGCGGGCTTGCCGCAATATGGGCAGCCCAAAATGGGGGTGGCCATTGAGACTAGGATCATGGAAATTATGACAAGGGCTGAGGCCTTTGTGGTGGACTCCATGGTGGCCGGCGGTGGCGGCGACGACCGTGGTGGTGGTGGAGAAATGGGTTGAGTGTGAGTATCAAGTGGTGTTTGTTATATAGAAGTGGTGTATGTTATATAGAGAGTGTGGGAGAGTGTGGGAGATTTGTAAGATGGACGAGGAAAGAGTTGTCTCGTGAACTTATGGGATGGAAATGTGCCTACTGGTGAAGACAAAAGAATCAAGTGTGCTAACTGGCAATGTTGAATCTACGCCCCTTTCAACCCTTAATAATTCCTTGCATTGTTATATAATGAGTACTTAACCCGATTTATTATATTATCTTTGTAATTCATATTATATACGTATAAAATATTTATGACGATTGTATATATCTATTTAAACCACATTGAAAATCTTAAATATTCAGGCATTTTATGTCATGTTGAGTTGAACCAATTAAATAGCTATTATCTTTCAAGGATATTAGAGTAATAAAATAATCATGACAATAAAAAAACATGTAAGAAATAATATATGATCATTACAAATTAAAGACATCAAATAAAAGTCACAATTGGAGGTGATATAATTAAAACATAATCTGTAGATAAATTGAACACAAAACACTAAATCAAACTTAAAAATCACATTTAAAACACAAAATCAAACTTAAAAATCACATTTAAGACACAATATTATGGATGACCAACATTATAAAATCGATCCCAGCACTCAATTTTAAAATCTTCGTCAGTTATATAACATCATTCACTTATTAAGATTCATAGATGGATTAAAAAAGGAGAAAATAGATGGATTCATGGATGTTCTGGTAGCTAAGGGGTTTGTTAGATTAACATATTTAAGTGTAGTTATTAGGATATGGATTAAATAGTCGTAATAAATATATAATCAATCAAATTTGATATCTATTTATATATATAAAACTAATTTAATCTTTCTTGATATCAAATAAAGCAAAGTTTGGTTTATCCTATATTAATTATAATATTACATATTTACGGTTATATTTAACCTAATTAATTTACAATGACTCTTCATCTATTTGATTTACAATGATACTTTATTTTTTCTTGCATATGTTCCATCGATATACATATATAAAAAAATACCATCATTTATCACTTTAATCATGTGTTAGTACACGAACTAATATAATTCTACGACAGAACTTCTTTATTTTAAGAGTAAGTGAAATTCAAACATGTGATCTTTTTTTGTCATATCAGTAATAAAGAATTTATTTCATAAATATATATAAAGTAAGGTTTGTATTTTTAGATATCAAAATCTTGGTTTGTTTTGTTATCAAGTTAATAATGCGCCATATTTATGATGAAAGATTTAATCTATTTTATTATAATGACACTTTTTTTTTGTCTAATGTTACATTGATGTGACACGTGTTAAGAGGGAAAAAAAAAAAAAAACAACAACAACCCATGTTTTAACTCATTGTAACTTGAATGAGTTGGTCTAAAACCTAAGATAATCTTATTGTAGAATTATTTCGTTCGAAAATTAAGTGAAATTTATTTGATTAATCTTTCTCTTTTTTATAACATTGAAATGTATTGGTTAATGATCATACTCTTTTTTACCTTTTTTTCATCGAAAAAATAAAAAGAATGAAGGAATACTGATTATTTAGGTTTAAAAAAATATGAAAATTACTTATGATAATATTGAGGACTATTTGATGATATTTGTTCTCATTTTACTATAATAAATGAATAGCTATATATACTACATTCAACATAAATTTATCCAAACTGTGAATATAATTGAAAAGATTATAAAATTATATAAAATTACTTTAAAGTAAACCAAATTTTGATACTAAAAAACTCAAACCTATCCTTATATATTTATAATAGATTAGAAATGAAGTTATGTTTTTCAAAAAAGTTAAAGAAAAAAAATGAAGTTATGAAATTCACCAATTATATTTAAGATAATTAAGTTAGTGTTTCATCTTCGAAGAAAATAGAACAAACATTACAATACTATCAGAATTATATTTATTCCAGATGATATATATAGAGAGAGAGAAAATAAAGAGAATTACGGAAAAGTGCTATAAAAAGTGATTTATTATCAATTGGTACAGTCGTATTTTAATTATTATCATTCAATCACTTAAAAATTATAAGCTCGATATTACCCGAATATTTCACCAATCAATTATATTTATAACAATTCTTAAAATAAAACACAATATATGTTAATACCTAAATCACAATCTTAATCTTTGCAGTCGTCATTGCAGCCGCCGTCTCATCGTCATCATAACTGCAATCACCATCGTCGAAATAAATAATGCGTCGAGATGATTGTTCGTTACATAATTAAATGTATATCATACAACCACAAAATTAAGTAAATATTACCTTTTATTTTTGAGTTATGTAGAAACCAAAACTATAGATTTTGATTAAATTAAACAAAAGAAATACAAAATACTATGATTCCAAAATTCTCTTTATGATTAGGAGTAGTCTGCTGGCATCCTCTACTCATGGTGGCCTATATAACCATCACTCCAAAGCAACACGATCCAGCCACAAGTTATGATCATCACTGAACATGTTTATTTACAATAAAGGACAAAGAACAACAAAATTATGTCATGATATAATCAAATTTAGGTGTGTATTTAAAATTAATAGTTAAGATTAAGGCATGAGAAATATGTGTTTTGAGATTTGAACAAAATTGATGGTAATGAATATCTTATTCGTTGGACTCTTATATCAAAATACATCTATGTATTATGTTATAATCTTGATTGTTAATTTTTAATAAACACATCTATTCGTTAAGCCCAATTAATTAATAAGAAATGATAGGCAAAACACATTATCACCAGCTAAGTTTTGCATGTGATCAATTGGTCGCTTTGAAAATTGAAATACTGTATCATTTAAGGTCTCTGTATTCTTCCTCGTTTTCCTTCGGTTTTCACTTTTCAAGTGTATCAGACTCATTGGTTAAACATTCCAATATATACATAAATAGTATATCGAGATGTCTGATTAGATGCCACATTCATAAATTGTATTCTTCCATAAACATCACTCCGTGTATCACACATCATGAGAATCGTTCACAACATATTCCGATTTTCATAGAGTGAATTCCTGGACATAATGGTCACGGTTTTGGTTATAAAACATATGAGAAAAGTTGACGAGTGTGGGAGTGACAACTGACAATTGCATCATATACACTGGCACGTTAGTCCGTGAGGCAAAAGGCCAATGAAGAGCTAGCTGGAGCTGTGCAAATCAGCCATGCTCTTCCCTTTGTTGTTATTCTCTCCATCGAGTCCGTGAATGAGGCCCATTGGCTTTGCGTCTGACATCAATCTTGTTGTCGACTGGTCATTGGTCCATGCTCGCTCCTCGGGTTCCGGTGCGGCCTATCGTGGCCCTTCATTCTTTGATCCAAGATTAGGAGATGATTAGTTGATGATTGGTTTTATAAGATGATCATCTTGCCAAATGGCTCACTTATGCATATTGTTTTAGCAACATGGGTCACCTTTACTAACGGCAGTCAGTCGGACATTATGAAACGGTTTTTTATTCCACGATTATTCATATTGAACTAGTCTTTTCGAATGGAACTCTTTTCTTATGTTTGAACGTTGACATTGGTTATTCTTATCGGAGACAAAATGCAACGAAAAGAATTAACCTCATCGATGGAGGTCTCAGTATAATGTCATGTAGAGTCCAAAGACACACTATGATAAATCACGTGGTGGGAACCTCATCGCGTAGAATCACTCAAACCTCTAACCTCTTCATCTCATCTCATCTCAATTGTAAGATCAAAGTGGATTAGGCATGAAAGCAGAACCACCGAATGAGCATGTCCTCAACCCACGAGAGTACGTCAAGAATCACAGGATTGGTTCTCTGCCATTCACAGCAAAGACTCAGCCATTGATTCAGCTGAAGTTGACCATAGATTTTGCCCACTGATTCTGTATCGAATACTGTCAAAATGAACATGGAGACGATAACAGAGGACAAAATCTCCTCACTGGGCCCATATTAACTTGTTACAGTATGTTTCGGCCGGGAGTACCTTACGGGTCCTCACGTTGCAGGGTACGCATAGCGCCATATCGTACACTCTGTCACATGACAAGTGCTATTGTCTTGCGGTAGTAGTACGAAAGTGAACATGAAATTGACGACACATGCTACTACGTGATGAAACCCAAAGCACATTTTGCCCAAGAATACAACTCAGGTGATCCCATCAGTCGATAGGGTCCAGGGAGGGCACAATGTACCCAGGTAATGCAAGATGAAAAATTGTTCAGGGTACATAGATATAAGCTGGACGATATCATTCTTCTACATACAAAGATAAGTAACAAGCTAAAACATACAGTTAGACATCCCGTGGATACACTGCTAAGTATCTGCGAATACCATATCCAGTCGACACTCCGAAGGTTCAGTGCCTAAACAACGATGCATATATGCACAAATTGTCCGATTGACCCCGAATCTCGGCTACCATAGCAATGATGCATAAATGTATACATTCTGCAATTGATATTAGCCATTGGAAACTGGGATCCATCCTACCACAGTATCGATTTGACAGCTGCGCATTCACGGCTATGCAATGACCTTCACGTCGTAGATTTGCAATCACCTCAGAGGAAAAGGTAAGCACAGTGGCAATGCCACGTTAATATGTCCACAGGATTCAGCAAGCTGGTTTGGATAGCATATCAAATGGCAATTGATCACCACGAAGATCCAAGTGCATGTTTTCGGCAATAAAACAGCATAAAAGCACTGCTCCTGATGTGCAGGCATCACTGGGTATCTCCAAACATGAGATCATTAATATGGCTGATGCTTAAGTCGGATATCGGTTCAATTGGCTGATCATCATCCATGGCAGATGGTCTCCAGCGCTGCGGTTCCCTGCTGTACTCATCTGTATAGTAGAACACCAGCAGCAAAAAAAATTCAAATACCATTTATCTTTCATCGAAAAATTTGAATTGAAGTCAGAAGAAATGCCAGCCCGAAATTTGGGTTGTGTAATAGTAAACTAACCGAACATCACAGTTGAGGAAGTTGGGGGAGGGGTGGTCATGAAATTGACACCGATATAGAAGGCCAGCACTAGGGCTACTACAACCATGAAATAAGTTGGCACAGCAAGAGCCCAGTATCTGAAACAACCAATTATCAACTCAGATGATGGATCCACTTACCCTTGGAGCATGCTTCATGATACTCAAACATGCCATAAGGCCCATAACTGAAAATTTGGAAACATTTTGGCTATAATGAATCATGTGTGCTTAAATTGCTTGTTTTTGCACATTTTCAACACCAGATATTTCATATCAATTCAGGAGTGAGCTATTGGAAGGAAAAACTATTATGTCAAGGAAATCATAACGCACAATAACCCTGCTTATAGAGATGTCGCATGTCTCTGAATTGTTGTTGTTGTCTGCTGAGTATCTTCTCTTCATTAATGTTTCACCCATTTAAAAGAAATGAAGTTGGCAGGCAAAATATTCAACTAGCTATAGTTTTCCCAGTTGCCAGCAAGCTTCAGTGTGATGCTGATACTTCAGATCATTCCCAGCAGACATGAAAGTAGAAGATTAAGCGCCAATGGATCGGACTCACCTACTAGGGTAATAGAAGATACCACAAGCATGCAACCAGCTCTCAGGAACATAAGCCCATATGAAATACATGACTGTTACAAAGGAATGGTACTTCAGTTAGTTTTCCCCGAGCAGTCGATCTAGTAGAATAACTGATCAGGAACATTAAATATACATGAAACAGACAGCACTACTGTGAATCCAAAAACTAATAACTATTACCATGATGCTACATTGTAACACAAAGGTACAAAACATTGGTTCTTTCATAATACAACAATGGCAAGAGGAAGGAAAGATGTGAAGAACACAAAAATAAGTTATGTAGTCAAGATGCAAAGATATTAAACACTTCCATAGATCCCAACATCAATACACCATTTCCACATGAAGTTCATTCTCCTGTCAACTGAACAGATCATTCTAAGAACCAGCGTACACTTCGATTCCTTAATTATTCAGAATTTCAACGAGGAAGTGCGAGAGACAAAAATAAAGATGGTGATACCCAAAACTTTCAAACAACCCAGTATATCCTACGCCAAAAGACTACAGGATGAGATTGTCCCATTGATTACACAGTCACATGAAAAATAGTTTCCTCACTACCTATTCCATTTTTGATAGAAATAACCTGTCTCCATGGTAAGTTGGTGCATACACAGACCATGGTCTAACCTTAAGAACTTTATGGCCACATCAGATAGATTAGTTTACAAACTATCCATTCATGAAACAGAACTCAATCAGATCGAATTAAGAACTCTGATACAACACAAATAAAGTACAGTGTAAAATATGTGCATGTTATATGAGTCGTTAAAAAGCATGATAATGTATACCTGTAGCAACAACAGTAGTAATCGAACCTACAAATCCATATACTTCAGCAGGCTTTGGACCATGCTCTCCGGATACACCGAATCCCGAACCCTTGTCGTCCGGTTCGGGGAAGGAAATGGAACTCCTCCTCTTCCTCGACAAGCTTAGAGTTCTTCTAGGGCTACTCACGGAACACAAGTCCGTCATCCTGCACTGAAACAAACAATCCTTGACGTCATGCAACCGCATACATAAATTCATGAAGCGCCATGCAACAGAAGTATCACCTTTCAACAATGAAGAACCTCAAAGCATCACCGAAACTAATCAGTATTCTAAAAGGTCTAGACGACTGCCAAGCCCACCCACCACCCACCAAGGCATTAGGCTGCCCAGAAGCGTCTGGACAAGTACCTATAAATCTTTTATCATGAAAAAACTCTTTGTAGTCACAGTTCTACCATAGACAATTCAATAACTTCATATATCCCCCCATTTGTGTCGGTCAAATTCTTCTATCAAGTATCAAGTTCATCATACAATATGTTTATCAGATAATATATGTTAGTAGTGACCCTATCCTGGAGGGAAATAACTGGGTTTGTTGCTGTTGTTGTAGTTGTAGTATATGTTAGAGGTGGAAATATGCAATCACCAATATATCTGCCTAAGCCCTGCCTCGCCGCTGCAATGTAGCGTCTGTCCGCGGTGGGCTAAGATCAAGCAATGAAGCACACAGCGATTCCCCCCTCAGCAACACAACACCCCAAATTCCAATCCTGCCATTGTCACTGACACAATTCATCTCTCACCCTCATAATTTAACCACAGAAAACCCTCACTTCCATCCACTCATCAAATGATCAGTACTCCATTTCTTACACCATATCTTTCTACGAATCAAGAGATCGAGTGAAAACCCTAACTGGAACAGATAGCTTATCAATGATAACCAGAAAAATGATTGAATAATTCGAAGTTCAATTGCTCACCTCACCAATGAATCCGGCAATGAAAGCCGAATGAATCGAGACCAGAACCGGCGATCCGGAATCGCCCGTGATTTTCAGAGCTCCGACGCGCGGGTGAGACCTGATAATACACTCCTTGTAAACTCCGTTTAATGTTTTGCGATGAAAGTTTCAAAACATATCATATAGACTTATCTGATTCGTAATTCGATGAACTTTAGTGCTCACCTGACACGATATCGGCATTTGTTAACAGCATTCACATTATATTCTTTAAAACAAAGAATCTGTAAAAATAAAAGAAATAGATTGTATGGATGAAAAAAATAATAATATGATATTGATAATGTGTTATAATATTTGTAAAAATTATAAATAATAAAGAATAATAAATCAAAATATAGAGTATTTTTTATAGGTGTAATGAGATATATTAAATAGTAAAAAATTGAAAGAAAATTTTAGAATATATAATGTGAATGTCTTAATATAGTAAACTGAAAAATATTGGACAGGGTAGAAAACTAGGTTTATACAGGGATAAAATATACGTAATTTTATCTGTATGATATAACCCACCAAAAAAAAAAAAAAAAGTTCTGGATGTAAGGAAATGCTTCAAGAGTCGAGACTATTATGAGACAATAAGAAAACGGCACAACTAAATAGATACAACTTCTATCCAAATAGGCCTAGAATCAAGCTCCATATGTACGACAGAAAAAACATGTAAAAGGCTAAACATGTAACAATATATAAAGTGACAATCACCAGCTAAAGAATAGTTACAAAGAATAGTTACATATATGCTAACAGATGCCAATTTCAAGATACATTATTACTCGGAAATCCAATGCTGACAAAAAATCAACAGCCATGCATCTCATCACGTCACGAAGTATAAGAATACAAAGAATCATAGTTCCTATTTCACATTCACGAAATATATATATAGTGTACAGATCTTGAACCAGGAACTGCTGTATCTTGCGTATACTGAAGACAAAACATTGACGAGTGTATCTAAATGAGGCCGGTATATGAATTGTATGCTTGAGCAGGCATTCCTGCACCATAAGGGTTGGCTCCATAGGGATTGCCAAAGGGGTTCGAAACCTGCTGTGTGCCCATCATTGGCTGCTGAGCCATAAGGAACGCTTGCTGTTGATTTGCCATGGCAGCCATCTGGACTGCATGTGAAGGGGCGATGGTATTGGAGGCATAGAAGGGATCATGTGCGGCTTGATGCATCATGGGATTGGTCAATGGAGCTGGCTCCCATGGGTTATAACTCGTGGTCTGGTTGCTTCGTCTGATTGCATCGTCGTACATGCTGTCCAGTGTCAACAGGTCCAGCCCTCCAGCCTATGTGTGTGATTGAAATGAATAAGCAACTTCTGACAAGCGTAGGTAATATAGAGATGAAAATTTTCTGTTTGCAGTGTTGTCCCTGAAATGCTGGTTCCAGCGCTAGACAATGTGATGCAACAGTGTTGGCCCTCTATTAAGAGCTCAATTATGCTCTAGGCAAAGCACTTCACGCTTCGTGGATGTTCTACAGATTCGACAACCTTTGAAAGGGGGAATATAAGAAGAAATAAATTTACCAGTTTGCTCGTTACTGTGGCACTCTCATTTGAGCTTGGAGCAGTGACAAGTGCCAATTCCCATCCCGTGGCTCCATTTTGAAGATCGAGAGCAGGTGTAGTGGCAGATGGATCAGCTGTAACAGAACAAGAAAGATCTTTAAGGATTCTGCACAAACATGGCCTGAAATTTGCAGTTCATCTAGTACAGTAACCACTTGGATTGTTGATACAACTGCAAACAGAGCATCCTTTCTCCAACCACACAAGTTCTTAAATATATAACAAGCCTAGAAATCCCACGGCCACCGCTTAGTGTTATGGTAAAGATTTATGTGTAAAGCATCGCAAAGTCTTGTAGTGAAAGGCTAATGTCATCAAAGCGTCTGGGGCTTACACCACTCTTGAACCTTTTCGGCATTCAACTCCTTAAATGACAGACTGTTTTCAACCAATATTTTTTCTCAACTAGAGCAATTTGATCAGGACTAGAGCAGATTAAGGCTATCAGACTTGCAGAACTTGTATTCGAAATTGAAACAAGAAAATCTATAGGTCACCATTAAACTTACCCACAGGAACAATGGCGAGTGCAAGAGCATTCTTTTCATCCAAGTCTAAAGCAACTGGATTAGGATCATT
>JAOVYX010002300.1:0-11911 GCA_035668315.1 Drosera spatulata
GCAATTTAGACAATTTAAAGGGAATAAAAACAAACGTTTAGAATAACGAAACGATGTGTGATTTCATACACATCAAACCCACTTGTTCCCAATGTCCTTATGGCCAGACAAAAGATCAACCAAGTCCGAGACCTTGTTCTTAGCCATAGAGGCTAATTCTTCTTGTATGACAGCATTTGATTCGTTGCTTGCACTTGAAAAGAGTGCATCTCAAATAGAAGCAGGCTCATCTTCAGCAACAGCAATGGGGGCACACATAAGAGCCTCAATCCCCTCAATCTCAAATAGACGACGAGGACCCGTACACTTTTTCTCACTTGAGTCTCACTAGTACTTGGTATGCCATCATAGATAGGCACACTCTTACTATTCAGTGCATTTCCACTTGGTTGTCAAACATCTCTACTATCCTCAACAACCTTAGACTATTTCCCCTCTTTCACTTGAGGATGGTAAAGCAGTCTCACTTTCCTCTATCTCATAAGATCCAAACTCTTTTGAGGTTCTCTTAAAGAACAGAACTCTTTCTCAAGGAAGTCAATATCCTGAGATTGAGGATTCAATCTCAGTCAAACCTCCACCATCTTGATGTTCACCATACATCACGTATCCTTTCGAGCTATCAGAATATATTATAAAGATAACCTTTCTAGCTTTAGGACCCAATTTTCCAAACTTATGGGAAACATTATGAACATATCCTGCAGCATTGCAAGGACATAAGTGGTTAAGATTAGGTTTATGTCCAGTCCACAACTCATACGGAGTAGAAGAAACCGACTGAGAAGGCACTCAATTAAGGATGTAGGCTGCAGTCAACAAAGCATACCCCCAAAATGATATTGGAAGGTTGGTTTACGCCATCATCGAGCGAACCATATGAAGTAAGGTTCTATTTCTTCTTTCCGCTACACCATTTTGTTGCGGAGTGTAAGGAGTAGTGAGTTGCCTAACAATTCTCTTTTTCTCATAATATTCATTAACCTGAGATGACAAATACTAGCATCCGTGATCGGTTTGAAGAAATTTTAAGTTCTTTTCTTTCTGATTTTCAACCTTAACCAAGAAACGTTTGAAGCAATCAAAAGCCTCAAGGCGGTGAGCTAACAAATACACATAACTGAAGTGCGTGTAGTCATCGATGAATGTGAGAAAATATGAAGCACCATTACGTTCTTTGACACTCATAGGACAACAAATGTCCGAGTGGACTAACTCAAGTGGCAGAGTAGCTCTTATAGCCTTACCAAAAGGCTTCCTACATGCCTTTCCTGTCAAACAAGGCTCACATGTAGGCAACTTAACCTTAGCGAGTAGGCCCAAAAGGCCTTCTCTATCTAATCTAGTCATCCTGTCTTGCCCAATGTGATCAAGTGTAGCACGCCATACAATAAAATTAACATCAATATCCTTATCATGGTCAACATTCACATCAACCTCAGCACGAGCAACAAATGCTGAAGAAATAGAATTGCATAAATCCAAAACATAGAAATTATTACATAAAGTTCCATGTTCAATAAAAGTACCATCAAGTGAAATGTCTATACCATTATTCGAGAAATTAACATGATATCCAAGGCTAACTAAACATAAGACAAAAATAAAATTATGTTGCACTTCTGGCGTATAAAATACGCCATGCAACAATAAGGACCTCCCTCAGGCAATGGAAGTTGGTAGCACCTTACTCGCAAGGCATCCTCCATAGTGCCATTCCCTATGCAGATTCTTCGAAAACCCGGTGGAATACTTCTATAATCTACAAAGCCTCCTGGACCCCTCGTCACATGTTTTGTTGCTCCTGACTCTACAATCCAAAATATTACTAATAAGTACATGAGATCATACACAAATAATACTCAAGGAACTAGAACTGGATACCTTCTTCGTCTTAGTGCATTCATGAGTGAAGTGACTCTTTTTTTGGCAGTTATAGCACTTGATCTTCATCTTATCTTTCTTTTCACAACGCTTGCCCCTTGGATGTTTAGCTACTCTTCCTTCTTTAACACCTTGTGAGGTAGAATCTACCAACTTGCTCTTGTTATAGCGCTTGGACCAGTTTCCTTTGCGCTTGCCTGCATTGGCAACAAGAGTTGTAGCGGGGGTTGCTTCCTCGCGCTCTGCCTCAAGTTTCACATGGCGAGATATGTCAGCAAAGTTCTTGATACTCTCATTGTGGGTCAGAATCTGTTTCCTGTTAATCCATGAGTCAGGCAGGGAATGAATGACAACTAGCACATGCTACTCGTCAGAGAGCGCATTACCAGCACTTACCAATTCCCTAATCATGATAGACATGATCCTCAGGTGCTCTTTCATCGAGTGCTTGGGGTCCATTTTATAAGTCTCAAACTTCGGCACCAAACTACGAAGTCGAGTAGCAGATGTGCCCCCAAAATCAAAATAAAGCCTGTCCCACATTTCCTTGGCAGTGATGCAATGCTCATATGCTCCAATGAGGCCATCGTGCATGCAGCTCACTAAAATGAAGCGCACACTAAGGTCTCATTTAGTCCATGCCTCATATGCTTCATTATCCCGATGATGTTGGGCCGCCTGTCCCTCAGGTGGTTTAGCCATAGCCATGGTAAGATGCTCCATAAGGCCATGCTCATTTAGAAATAAAAAAATAAAAAAAATGCATCTTCTTATGCCAAATATCATAATTGGTGCCATTCAACTTTTCATTCTTAGTCAAGTCAGCGATGATATTTTTAGAAGCCATTTCGCTGTTATCATAGAGACAAGAACATGACATCAATATGTATTCTTCATAAGTTTGCTACCAAAAACAAAAAATATGAATATTTCTATTTAGTTACACAAGGCAAGATCAAAAAAATCGCTAAGCTCATAATCATCACCCACACGAGTGAAATAAATAGAAATTCATATTCGCTTTGAGCAAAAAAAAAAAAATGATGAGAAATGTCTTTTATCTAATTATAAACCACATAATCCCTTGACTCTCATTTTATCTTGTCAATATTGTCACTCAAATCAATTTTAGATTACATAATGAGCTCACACATTTATTTAAAAGAACTCTATTGAACATGCAAACTGAGCATATAGTAGTCATTAAATCAGGTTCAATTAGGTTTTCCAACATCCTTCATCATTATCTCCTTTGCACAAGCTTCAATAGCTTTTAGTTTAGCATACAAACATCGTCGAACCGAATCCGACACATCAACTACAACATCACTCAAATTTCTATCAGAAATTCTTAGTTTCCCCTATTTCACCTTTGTTTTCTTCGCTTTAACTTCCTCCTTCACCTTTAACACCTTGTTTATCTCTTCTTCTTCCTATCCTGATTTTGAAGGGGGCACCTTATTCGCACATCCCATCGGAATCACTAACCTAATCGGAGATTCCTATCAACAGCCTCACCGTCGACAAGGGAGAGTCGCTCTCGTCTCCGTCAAAACCCTAAAAAGTGGATTGAATTTTGGCAGAGAGAGAAAGAGGTGAATTTTGGGTGACAATCAAAATTTTCAACCTATGAATTTCAATAGTTCTCCACAAGGATTCTGTCAGTAGAAATATCCAAATCGAATTTCTCAAAATGATAATGAACCATCTTTAGAGGAATTTGTTAAAGTAATGTGCAGAAGCTCAACAAGCTTACAAGAGAAAGCTCGCTCAAGTGTCTCTAATTTTGTAAATCAAGTGAGCCAACTATCTCAAGAAGTGAACAAGTTCAAATCTCAAATGTCCAATCAACTCTCTTTACAACCTTTAAATCTATGTGTAAATGCAAATACAATCACTTTAAGAAGTGGAAAAGAGTTGAAAGAGCTTGAAAGAGTAAAAGAAAAACAAGTTGAACCTGAATTGAAAATAAATGCAACCAATGTTTCCAACAAAAATGAAAGTGATTCTGGTAACCCAGAAATTTCAAAACCGACTCAAGTAATAGACAACAATTTGAAGCCTTCATTATTCTAGTCGTTTGGCTAAGGATTAGAAAATGGAAGCTGAAAAGACATTATTGAACTTTTCAAGTAAGTGAAAGTGAATATTCCTCTATTAAAGGCAATCAAACAAGTTCCTCGATATGCTAAATTTTTTAAGGAACTGTGCACCAATAGAAGGAGACTAAAGGGTAACAAATGTGTTACAGTTGGAGAGAATGTTTCAGCTGTTTTATAGAAGAAACTTCCTCCAAAACAAAAAGATCCCGGAATGCTCATAATGCCATGTATCATTGAGAATGTTGAGATAGCAGAATGTATGTTTGATTTAGGAGCATCGATCAATGTAATTCCATTATCAATTTGTAACTTCCTAAATCTTGGACCTTTAAAACCAACAGGGTTGTCATACAACTCGCTGATAGGTCAGTAGCGCATCCTGTAGGTCTTGTTGAAGATGTTCTTGTTAAGGTTAATGATAGGTTTTTCCCGAAGATTTTTATGTGCTCAAAATGAAAGATGGCCATGATTAGTCTTTCATATATGCACCTATTTTGTTAGGACGACCATTCCTTAGAATAGCCAAAACAAAAATAGATGTAAATGATGGAATTCTTTCCATGGAGTTCGACTGGGAGATATTTACCGTATTTGCACAAAAATGACCTAAACCTAATTTTAGTACTTATTTTCCTTTATGTCAATTTTTACTCCATCGAAATTAAATTAATTATTCACTAATTACACACCAAATATCCACTAAATATCCACTAAATACCCACTAATTTTTCACTCAAGCTATTTTAATTGCTTTAGTTTTCTAGAAATACAAGCTCTCTTCTCCTTGAAAATTTCTTACAAACACAAAACAAAACACTTCTTACCATGAAAGATTAGCGTTAAGAAAAAGAAGAGAAGAAGGAGAAGTTTGAGGTGAAGAGGAGAAGATAGGTGGTAAGGCGAGTAAGACATGGAAACTTCACCGTTGTTAAGAGATGATAATCATCTTGAGTCTCCTGCTGGAGGTTTCCCCTCAATGACTGCCTTCTTGTCCCCTTCCGTTCGGAAAGATATCAGTGTTCTTCACGGGCATTGTCGGGCCCGCTCACCTCTGGTTTTCTACGCTGCCCGCCGGCTGGCACAACTCGGATTTCCAGATCTTCTGTTAGCTTATCATTGTTCGGAAGATCCACCAAAAACTTAGAAATTTTGTGAAATATTATACACTCTTTGATAAATCCTGATATTAATATATATTGATTCCTCACATATCTAGTTTCTAATGAAGTTAATAAATCATAATTCGGAGTTGAAAATCTTAAGTTATCAATCAAAATGTACGAATATGTCAATCTGTAAAAACCGATTATGGATATGACTTTATGACTTGATATGAAATTATATAGTAAGATTTATGATTATATCAAAGGAAAGGTATGGAAGTATATTTTCAAGAACAGTTTATAAATAATTATTTAAAGTTATATATATATAGAGAGTTATGTGCAAATTAGTGAAGTAAGATCAAACTGTTTGAACTAGTAGAAAATATAAACTTGTACTAATTAACGGTTATTATTGGTAAGATTTTATGATGAAAAATTTAATTCACTAGAAATATTATGAAGTCTAGTTTATGTAAAATTTTATAGAATAATTTTTGAAATTGTATACAAGAAGTTATAGATTCAAAAAGGTCAAGTTGGATAGAATCTAGGACACTCGTTCCAGAGGCCGGGAAGCTCACTTCAAAGGCTGGAACGTTCATTCCAGAGGCTGGGACGCCGCTTCCAGAGGTCGGGATACTCGTTCCAGCGGTCTAGAGGTCCGTCCCAAAGGTCGGGATGCTGTCTTAGAACCATGTGGACCAAGAATAATAGTTTTAACCCCAAAATAACTCCAAATATTCACAAATACCTCTAATGATATTCAATATATAAAATCATCATTATGGAAAATTAAAGTAAGTATCAAAGGCTTTTACAAAGCTCAGCATCACCTCATAATATTAATATGATGGTTTTTCCAAAGTACGAACAAACATTCATAAGGAAATATATACATATATGAATCCTATCATGTTATAGGACCTGGAGACGCCGCTCGCTGAGACATAAAGGACAAGCTGAGTGTGTGTGTGAGGAAGTTACAATAAGAAGGTAACGTTTAGATTTATTATGTGTAGCGATGCGTATTATTATACCATGAGTATAATAATATGCATTGGAATCTATGGACGTAGTCACTAAATATGGCTGACGTAAAATACTGACTGTAACTTTTGTATGCCGTGATATGATATGTGTGTTTGTGTTATGCCTTGATTCTTGGTATAAAGAGGATGAGTGAGTGAATGGAGTGTAAATCCATAATTGGTGAGATAACTCCACGGTATAAAACACAAAGAGCGTTGTGTCTGTCGTATGTGTTATACAGTGACTTGGTGGTGATATTTTTTCATCGACCTTGTGAGGTCCTTTTGGTATGTGGGTAACTCACTGCAGGAGACCCTGGGCTCCGGTTTGGCCAATCCCTTCTCGTGGATGTCCCTTTTACTAAAGCTGAGTAAAGCTTGATAAGTTGAAAATGAATAAGTCTCGCAAAGGGAACAATTATAACACTGAGGGTATCTATTGTCTGTCTTTACTGTGTTTTTAAGATGATAATTGTGAATGTCGAATTGATATGATAAGTTCCAGAGTGCTGAAACAAAGGACCTAAGTGGTCATTTCGATTTTCTTATCTTATCTTCTTCTTTCATGTAACCCCTGATAAGGGGTCGACATGTTATTGAGCTCATACGGCTCACAGTTACTATTTTTCTGTGTTTTTCTCTTCTCTGTGTTTTCAGGAGCTAGAGACAACGAGCAGGTGTGATATAGGTTATGGTGCTAATGTGCATCTATTGTATTATGGTTTATTAATTAAGTAAAATATGTAATAAATGAGAAGTTTTCGTTGTATTTGATAATATTACTGGTTAAGTCTAAGTGGATTTTATTTATTTCTATACCTAAACCGGTTAACTAATTTTTGCCCAATTGGGGTGTTGGGACTCAGCGGCAGTGACATCATTTGTATTATTATGTATTAATATGTTATGAAAAATTGGGGCGTTATAGATTGGTATCAGAGCAAGGTTTAGGTTAAGGACTAAAAGAAATCACTTAGGTTTAAGTAAACATTTTGTGTGTATTTTGAGGACTAATGAAATATTTAAGCTTTCTTATGCTGATGCTTGGTTTTAGTCTTATTCCATATTTTTTGGCATGCTATTAAGATAAGTTTGTTTTATGTTTAGGATGTTTAAGAATAGGAGCCAAGGATTCACTCGAAGCGTGTTTTTAGGATGGTTCGTTACAAGAGGTCTAGAGTACATATTGAGGTATATCTCCATAAGATTAGGACGGCGGTTCGAACACTTAAGAGGATCGATGATAGCATACATCATCCCATATATCAAGTGAAAGCTGTATTTTATTCATTGTCAAATTATATTGACATGTGCTTCTGGGATCGATTCTATCCCGAGCTGTTCCTTAATAGGGTGCCTAATGAAAAGAGGTACTTCATAGATGGCAATTGGACCGTTGACTTTGAGTCAGCTGGTCGTAAGATTGCCTATGCGTACAACCATTGGTGAAGATAAGGCTTGGCAGAAATTAAGGCATTTAGCTTAATAATATGGTCTTATGTACTAAGTGTGTTCTTATGTGACTTTTTATCAGTGAGGCAAATTATGTAATTATTTGTAATGTATATAAGGATTTTGGTGTGGCTATATATATACTTATCTTTATAATAAATGCATCATTTATGTACTAAATGCTGTTGATAATGGAATTTGTTATCTTTACCTTATGTTAATTGTCACGGAGATAATTTAAGGGATAATGGTTAATAATGCATGGAATTATAGCAATGTCAATGGAAATAATTTGGATTGACATTTGCAAATGTTTAACTTACAGGGTGATGGAACATATTGAAAATGAGACTATTCAAACTGAAGGGTCAACGGAATCAGTGGGTTATGCTACGGGAGCTCATCCTGCAGTGCAGGAAGGGATCCATGAAGTAGTAGCGGGAGAACAACCCCCGAAATAGTCGTCAATTGACCCTATGGTTGTGATGATGGAAGAGCTTCTAAGGATCAGGAGGAAAGCAGAGGAACCTGCTGAACCTGACACCGAGAAGTACTTCCAGAGGCTTAATGCATACCGTCCAAAATGGTTTACAGGAGACGATGAATTCTGCAAGTTAGGAATTGAAATTTGACCAAGGTCAGTTAGTGGGAGACTCGCAGATATGCAAGCTCGTCCTACTCTTCACGAACAGATAGTGCAGGCTCAAGAGAACTATGTTTCACTACAGAAACTGGGGGAAGAGGCTCAAAAGGGTATCGCAACTGGATTTGTGATTCACGAGGATGGATCACAATGAATTTAGAATCATTTCAGTATACCCAATATTGAAGTGTTGAAGATGAAAATTCTTGAGGAAGCACACCAAAGCCTCTACTCTGTTCCTCCTGGGGGTAACAAGATGTACCAGGATCTACGAAACCACTACTGGTGGAGCAACATGAAAAGGGAGATTGCTGAGTTTTTTAGCAAGTGTATGGTCTGTTAGCAGTTAAAGGTAGAACATCAAAGACCAGGTGGATTACTACAACCTCTTGAGATACCAACATAGAAGTGGGATGTAATATCCATGGACTTCATAGTTGGACTTCCAAGCACGGTTGGGAGTTTAAACTCCATTTGGGTAATTGTAGACCATTTGACGAAGTCTGCACACTTTCTTCCAATCAAAAACACATGGAGTGTTAACCGATTGACCAAGGAATACGTGAAGACTATCGTAAGGCTACATGGAGTTCCTAGCACCATAGTGTCTGACTGAGACACGAGGTTTCAATCTCGATTCATGCAAGGGTTGCAAGAGGCTCTCGATATGCGTCTAAACTTCAGTACCGCCTTCCATCCTACATCCGATGGCCAAACGAAGAGGACCATACAAACCTTAGAAGATATGATGCGTGCATGTGTCCTCAATTTCAAAGGCTCTTGGGATCATCATTTGCCTTTGGTTGAGTTTACCAACAACAACAGTTACCATTCTAGCATCGGTATGGCGCCATTTGAGGCGTTATATGACAGAAAGTGTAGGACACCGATATACTGGAATGATATTCATGATGTGGTCTAGTTAGGACCAAAGATGGTACAAGAGTTGACTGAGAAGGTGAAATAGATTCAGGAACGGATGAAGGTTGCACAAGACCTTCAGAAGAGTTACGTCGATATGAGGCAAAGACCTCTAGAGTTTGAGGTCGAGAATTATGTGTTCTTGAAGATTTCACCTACTAAAGGTGTAATGAGATTTTGGAAGAAAGGACAAATGTAATGCCCCGAAATCTGGCATGCCCGGCACGTGACGTTATTCCGTCATAGACCCAGTCCATGACAAGGTCAATCAAACCAAACAGGTTTGTAGGTATAGAAGCTAAGGAAGCTACCTAAACAATACAAATTATAATTCCAAATGATAATATGCAATCCCACTTACATTACAGTATCTTGTCGCCTACAAGTGATTTACAACCAGCATTTATTACATTTCGGACAATGAGGTAAATATCTATATGCATAAAATCTCACTCTAGCGTTTCAGCAATGCTTGGTGATGGATCTGCAAATAAAACACTTAACAGTGAGCTAAAAGCTTAGCAACCAAAGTCTATGTATTCGATTTGCAGGGTACTCCCCCGACTATGGCGATCGGTGAGTACCTATAAAACATTTTCTAATAGCCGTAGAAAAATATTAACGCCATATCAAACCATACACATATTAAAAGCATAGACGCCATTGTTCTCTTTTATATTTTTTTCACTTTCTTAACCATCATAAGTCCGTGTCCCAACATGAATGACAGAACTCAATGAGGACAGAAGATGAAGAGAGATTTTTTTGAGGCTTCGACGCTGACATGGGCCAATTTCTCAGTCACATATCATCCTTCAAAATCATTTGAAAACTCATTGTCTTTTGTGAAAATGTTTCTGTTTTTCATAAGTACTATGCATAATTTGGGTTCGCGGCCCAAACTCACTACGTCTCTTGTGTGTACTTCGGTTTGCTAAACCCTCACTTACACGCCGAAGGTCCCCCTGCGGAGGGCGGCCTTTCACCCAATCGGCCGATGCTCTGGCCCGCGACTTATTGTCGTTGCGCATATAAAGAGAACCACACTTGTTCTCTTACTAACTAGATTTAACGTTTGACCCAGTCATGTCTACTTTGAACACTCTTAGAGCCAATGAACACGATCCCGAAGGACCCACTATACGACCTCATCGACGACAACGGACTTGTCGGTTAACTTTGGTTTGTTATTATATTTGTTGTAGTGTTTCTTAAATCTCGATTACCTGCTTAATATGTAATATGATATATAATACATATTCAAAAGTTAAATAGCATAGAAAGCATGTACTATAATCACACATAACACATTTAGCAAGCATAGTCACAATCATCCTTGATGATACGACCCGAAACAATTCAATCTCATCCATAACCACCACAGTAGTCCTATCGCATCCTCACATAAACATATACCTTTCTTGTTATTATTTCCTATACCAAACCCACTTTTGTACATAAACCTAAAGACCTCGCCATCCCGACGCTCTAATTCCAATGACAACACATCAAGACCACACAACACAAACTACTCGCCACACAAGTCCATACATAGCCATAACAACCTCGCACCGTTACAATCAAAACATAAAAGTACAGCCCAAGCCATTTCAATCACTTCAAAACCAATTCAACCCAACATAAGCATGTCCCTATAGTTCCTTTATCGTCATTTTTATTCCCAAGCTCGTACATAAACATAAACCCAACTCGATAACCTCATCATTCCGACGATCTAACCAAACATAAACACATCGACACCCCATCGGCATCTCCACATCCCTTCCTTGAAACCCAACACACATTTCCCATCCACCGCAATCATCAATTACGCACAATTCACATCACACAAACAAAAAATCATATCCTCGCCAACCCGACGGTATCACATCAACAATCACCCATGACAATCCTGCATTCAAACACGCATTTCACAGACATTCAAGGAAGATTTAGTGGTGGTTACCTCGCCGATGAGTTATTCAAAATAAAACACGAGGCGAAGCGACGAGAACGTTCGAATGAAGCGTCGAATCGCGCCGGGCCAGGGTCAGGCCGCTGCCAGGCCGTCGGGCCTGCTCACAGACGGGCAAGCTTCGGGCCGCACTTGGGCTTGCAGAGCTGCTGCCGGGCCAGGGTCGGGCCACTGTCGGGCCTGTTGCTGGGCTTGCTTCACAAACGGCCAGCTGGGCCGCTGCAGGCCGATCGGGCCGAGTCACAAACGAGGCTGGGGTGTTAAGGTTTGGTTCCTGGGTGGTCGAGGTGGCCGAATCCGGCTCGTCGTGGCTGGGATGACAATAGGGCGGCAGGCGGCGCGTGCGGCGGTGGCGGTGTGGGGCTGTGCGATGGAGAGGAAGGGGAAGAAGAAGAGAAGGGAAAGAGGAGAAGGGGAGAGGGATCCGCGGCGATGACGGCGACGGGCGGCTGGACGGCGGCAACGGGGTGACGACGGTGGTTGAGGTAGCGGCTGCGGGGGTTTTTGGGGAGGAGAGGAAAGTTTGGTGAGGGAGTGAAGATTTGGTGAGGGGTGTGGTTAATACACCCTTCAACACATCTCACGGGTTGTTTTTATCCGTGTTTCGTATAATTTTTCTCGCGATAATTAATCGTTGTCGATTTAATTATCGCATATATTTTATAATCATGTTTCGTTCAATTATCTCAGACTTTCAAGCTTAAACCTGTGTCTCAAATGCATAATAATTTTAACGATGTAACGTTCATTGTCTATAAATTTTATTTACGCGTTCATTACATACGCTTCGTACGTATATT
>JAOVYX010002301.1:0-11911 GCA_035668315.1 Drosera spatulata
GACGAGTAGGCTGAGCTCAAGCGAAGGTGTGAGTAACTTGAGTGTCGCACGGGTTGCAAGAATCTAACCCCGTGACACAAGGCATGTTTCCACAGGTTCTGTTTGCTTGGATGATTTACTTGTACTGCAACATGGCATGCTTCCCTGGTAGGCAGCTGAAAATAATGGGTTCATAGGGGAGACAGACATGTGACTACTATAAGCAGTGGAAAAATACAATATAAATAGCGGAAGACAAATGTTCAATAGTTTGAAATCTACCAGTGACCAAAACAGAAACTCCCTAAATCTTTCTCCAGGAATAAGCCACTTTCAGAGTGCTAAAGGGTGCCAAGTGTAACACTAGTGACTTTCACAGGACAGCTGAAAATACTCCTAATGTCACTAAACTATGATTCTCCCTCGAGCTAAAATCACATATGTTACGCTTTTGATTCTGTGCGAACACATGCACGTTTACATGGTACACTTCTGATAACTAGTGATGAATATATATGGCACGCTTTGTCCCCGCTTCTATCCTATGGACATAGAGCTCAACAACAAATCATGAAAAATTCAAAGAAATGTTACCCATAAATCCCACTATATATTTTAAGGATTAGGAATCGAAGGGCTAATTAAGTTGTTAAAGGCACCAAGAGAAATTTTATACTATAAAGCAGTCAAGGCACCAAAAAACACCATGTTCAACCTCTTTCTGCTGTAAGCCAATAGAAGATGATTATCTCCAGACAAACAAGCCTGGGGAAGAGAATAAACTACCATCGCTTGACATGGAATAAGTAAAGGCTTTTAGATATCGATACCGCAGTCTGATCTATATGAGCCTTCGGGGCAACTAAGGTAAGCAAGTTAAACTCAGAATGGATGAAAGTAGTATCCAACATCAAAATTTGAGATGTCCCAAATATTCAAGCATGCGTATTAAGAAAATCACCTGCAAAACAAGGCTCCAGAATAATCAGCGATTCCGCCCATCACAGCCAACCTTCCAGGTGCTCTTGCCACAAAAATTTCCTCCTGCATAGCAATGATATTCCAATCAGTCTAAAACAAACAGGACTACAACTTCCAATTAGCAGCAAACTTACTTATATTTTGTCCGTTTTCTCAGGCGAGTACATGGTATGGAATGGGAAGGAGAACAAAACAGTTCTGAGTTAAAAAATACAGGGATAGAGTCAACTGCCAATGTCTACAACTTCTTGGATACATTCTGCAGTGTGCTGACAAGATTATCAAAACTAAGTTTTACTTGGGGTATAAGGTTTGGCAGCAGGCACATAACTCTCTCTCCAAGTTTATGGGTATAAGGTTTCAGGACGCCAACATTTTTCTAGTCCATAGATCAAAAACTAGCTCAGTCACAACACTCCAAGAAAACAATGAATGTATTTTATTTTTATTTTTTTCTGTTGATAACTGAGATTATAATGAGATTTTCATAGGAGGGGGAGATGTGAACTGATTGTAATTTGTGCTGGCTGGCATCAACGAGTTAACCCTATTGCTAATGGAGAATATAAAGTTAAAAGGACAGTACTCACAAGAAGCCATAGTTCCATATGATAGTATAATGAGAGAACAGTTTCTAAAGTAAGTTTGATTTGCAATTACACAGCTATAACAAAAGGAGTAGCACTACTTTTACGAGATTAAGCACAACAGCAGACACACCTCCCAGTTGAAGAATGCTGCTGCAGCTTTGTGCTCACGAAGTTGGCGTTTCTCCGAATCTCTCCCGGCTAGGTCAGCAAGGCTATCTAAGAAACTCTTCGTATCAGGAAGATCATGAAGATCACCATGAAGAATTTCAAACTCTTTAATAAGCCTGCAAATATTGGAGGGACAACTTGATTAATCATGCACAACAAATATAATAGTCACAAATAATGGAGGAAGGAACATAGAGACTCACGAGCTATCAACATGTTCCAGAGTCCCATTTGCCAATTTAGGTGATCCAGAACGAAGACCAAGTTCATTCTGAGCATCAGCATACCATTCAGGTATACTAAGATCCCTACCAGCAATTCTTTGGAGCTGGAATCCGAGAACAATGGCATCGCGCAACCTTCTCACTCCACTTAACTGCATTCAGGTCCTTAATACCATGAGAAAGAGAAAGGAGCTACATTCCTCATCAAAATGCAATTTCTAGTGACAAACACGACTAATCAGAGGGGAATTCATCAGCTAATTATTTCATAGTTCATCAATTCAAATATTTAGCATATTTCACCTTGTCAGAGACATAATTTTTCCTGACAGCAGTATCCTGCAAAATGCGAGCTGCCACCTGCAAATTAATCATGCATAGAGGAGAAGTTCCTCAATCCGCAGATTGAAGCATTACTTAAAGTTCAAATTTCACAATTGCAGGCATGCGTGGCCAGCGGTACCAAAAACGTCTCTTTTTTGCGAAAAAAAAGGGAGAATTATACAGATAAGCTCCAAGAGTTGCAAATACAGCACAAAAGGAATTTCTATTGACTATTCAAGGTCTTCTGAAATTCTTAGCAGTTACATCAGGGCTAAATGAGAGGAGAATCAATAGTGCAGACCAATACACTCTTCTCAGAAAATAAAGGATTCCAACTCAATGAAGTAGAATAAAAGCAACAAAAGGACTCTGCACTGAGAGTAGAAAGAGGCCGGGTTTTTCAATCAAATGTCTCCAAAAAGAAATGAGCTCAAGGAGTTGGAGGTCTGGCATCGTTCTCTAAGAGCCCTCTAGGGTGAAAGCTCAAGGCCAGAATCATTCCATTAGCATAAGCATTCATCAACAATATTTTCCACGCTCAGCTATGATGCTCTTGTGAACTTTTCCTTGACTTATTCATCTTTATATGAAAGAATTATGTTGAAATAGCATGATGCGAACCTTAAAACATCATAACACTATGCATCAAGTTTACACAGATTCTTAAATACCTGACCACCATTGGTACCGCCCTCATAACACGGTTTCAAACTCATTGCACGTTCTATGTAAGGCCTCCAATGTCCTGTAAGTAAATCCCTTCCGATCATCTCCACCCCACATTGATAGTACTGCATGTTTTAGAGTTGGAATTACAATCAAATTTGGCCACCTCCGATTAGAGAAATCATGAATATAAGTATTAAGAGTACAAAAAACAGTAACCATTGAAACCTCTAGCAGATTTCTCAAGAATGGTTCCTCATTGAAATAATCTCTGCGTACAAACACAAAAGGCAACTTGAATGCCAGGGCTTCGCTTGCAGTTCCATAGCCAATTTTACCTGGCATACAAAGGGAAGTTTTGACGTTGAACTTCTGCTTGAGATTTTCCTATACACATTCATATGTATGCTGCCAACAACTTGGGATACTAACCAAGCATACAATCAGATGCTGCTATAATATCTGGAGTGTAGGCATCTTTTGCAAGCTTTATGAAACTCTCAGGGAGTTCATCCTTTTCAGAAGCACCACAGACCTAGAACCAAAAGGTATCATCAGAATCAACATTCAACATCACCAGTTTGCAGCGTTCCTAATCAGCAGGTATCACCCAAAAACCATCAGAGACGAAGTAGTAAAGATGGTGACAAAGCAATTCCTAAATTTTCTTCACCTTACCAGACATTTCCAACCAGCCGGTAGGAACTCTTCTTTGAACTTCCAACCTCCAGGCTGCAAAGAAGTGAAAATAAATTGAAATACCACGAAGTGGCAAAATAAAGTAACCGAGAGCCAAACTAGCTGCCAACTCACTAAGATTTAAGATAAATCATTAAAAACGTTGTGAACAGAAAGGTGTGGCGCTAGAACAAACAAGGAACCAAAGATGTCAACCGAAGGGAAAGGAGACGGTACTGGTCCTACTTGAGCTGAGTATAACACAATAACAAGCTAGCCATGAGAGAAAATAAAAGTCAATTGCTTCTTTCATAATAACTTGTATCACGAAGACAAATAGATTCTGTTTTGCCTTGTCAGCAATGGCGTAGTCCATATCACACTATAATAAACATCTTCCACATATCCTTGAAGGTTTGTGGATGGTTTTATTTTCATACACCATTTAGATGCCTTATTCAAATTCTATAGCTGCAGAGCAAACTCAACTAACTCCACCTTAAACCTCAATACACAGCAGCTACAATCTTCACGTGGAACACATCCATCTTGTAGAAACATGAGGTTCACTCTTATAACCAATTGGCAATAGGAGGAGAGGCCCATGATCTACGTTTTATCCAATGGGTTTCGTATCTCTAACACGTCCCCTCACGTGAATGTCTCTTTTTGGGCTTGAAACGTGAACTGATAATCGGGTGACGTGGAGCACGTGCGACAGTTAATCCAACACTTGTAGACTTGGCTCTGATATCATATAGAAACATGGGGTTCACTCCTAAAACCAATTACCAATATGAGGAGAAGCTCATGATCTATTTACATGAAGTTCACTCTTAAAACCAATTGGTAATAGGAGGAGAGCCCCATGATCTATTTATATTGTTACAGGCTTTACCCAAACTTTGATGTGGGTTTAGTATCTCTAACATACTCCCTCACGCGAATGCCTCTTTCTGGGCTTGAAGCGTATACTGATAATTGGGTGACGTGGAGCACGTGTGACGGTTAGTCCAACACGTGTGGGTCTCGCTCTGATACCATGTAGAAACATATTTATCCAATAGGAGAAGATGCTCATGATCTATTTATATTGTTACAGCCTTTATCCAAACTTCGATGTGGGTTTAGTATCTCTAACACATCTCAACAACTTTTACCTATGGTAATTGCTAGACTGGAATGAAATGATGAAGTGATGCTTAGTCCAACACTCAATTCCATAAAATTTGGTTTAAATTGCGCCCAATTAAACGTATTAATTTGGAGAAGACTTATGATGCATGCTAAATAATATAATCTGAATAGCTATATTGCTGTTTTCATACCTCCTTCCACTAGGGATAACTCTACCCAATCATTTTCTCATCTAAGATTGTATTTTGACTGCTGAGAACCAACCATAAACTTCTTTAATTCTGCATCCACAACTTTAATTGAGGGCTCATCATCAGCCTCATCTCAATCTGCTAATATATCTTACTAATGAAAGTTCAAGGCATAGAATAACAACAGAAAGCAATGTCCAATGCATCATCATAATTCTTTTTGATTCAAAAAGAGTGAGAAGCACAAGCAGAGTCAAGAAAGAAAGTCTATGATTTGATGAACAAAGGATCTTCTTTAACATAAACGCATATTCACGAAAAGCGAAAAGAAAAAGTTTAAGAGCATGCTCATAACTGCCCACCAAAATTTAGGATAAGTAGCTTTACATCATCGCCAACCCCAAGTTCTTCACGAACCTAAATAGGATAGAAAGAGTGAATTAAAATACCAGTAACTTAGGGTCATATCGTATTAAAAAAAGAAGAAGATAGATAATATCGAATTCAAACCTCCTTTCGAGATTTGTGCAACCTCCTCACTACAAGAGGTACATCAACGACATCGCGAAAAGCAGGCACTGGAAAGATAATTTCCAAGTGTCTAAGAATCACTCCTTTACATGTGTTGAGCTCGAAATACTAAGTGCTGCCACATGGAAATCATGACGGATGCTACATGGAAATCATGATTCTTACTGAAAAAATAACATACTTGGGCAATAACCAGGGAGGCGTATCAGAAATTCGCAGTGAGAATAATCCTCTGCAATCTGCAAAAAAATGTAAAACAAAATAATTTTTGCATGTCATTTCACTGTTTGAGCACTGTGACTGCAGCAGAAAACACTTGGAATGTATTCCATGAAAGAAAGAAGGCACAGTCCAAGCCACAAAGAGAAGGAAAGGAGTGGGTGCTAATTAGTTTACATGAAGTTGAAAATTTTGAAGTCCCAGCTACTGCTTCAGTTTCATTGGACAACAACCTAATTGGTGGCTTTTACATTACTTCATCATTTGCTAATTTCACATTTCATCTCAACCTGACACATAATAGTTTCGATATGATGGAAATAAATGATGGATCACCTGCCAAAACTATTGAGCGATGATGATGGTCAGCAACCATTACATATTCGGCATAGATAAAATCCCAACTGTCGAACACAGTAGAAAGAAGAAATGAAGTCGATGAGTCAGAGATATACGGCATAGATAAAATCCCAACTCCCATGTTACAAAATCAAAAGGCGTCCTGCATTGTCTTTGTACTCAAAAGATTTCCTCATTGTTTTAGCATCAACGACAATGGTAGCTACTCTTGTTATCAAGGGGTAGAATCAGAAAAGACATTATTATAGATATAGCAAGATGTAACATCAAAAAGAATACTCCTCGGTCTTAGAGGAAAGTGTATCGGTTGGGGCCATAGAGAAATATCACTCAGAAAACAAAAATGATGAATAAGGGCAAGGGGAAAATGACCATTGTGGAATTCAATTAATCCAGAAACGCGGATATTACTTCGCAGGAACTCAGCCATGCAAGCATAAGGACAAATATTTTTTCATCAATATATCTAAAGTTCGTCACACAAACAGAACGAATCCCAGCATCGGCTGCTGCACGGCATGCAACAGGGACAACATCTGAAACCTGTCAAATAAATAGGATAACACTGTCACTTGAAACAATCGCAAAAGTTTCATTCATGACAAAAGATAAAAAGATTTAGTCACCTTGAAGAACAAGATATTGGTTTCACTTCCACAGCTAGGAATAAGATCCTAAATGAACTTTTCAAAGAGGAAGCAGCACTCACCACTCAGTCTGCCTTGATCGAATTCAGCCAATCAACTTCTGCTTTTAATATAGAGTCCCGAGGTACAACGGCTGTCTCGTGATACTACATAAGCCATCAGTTAAAATGAATCAAACACATCGCCCATAGCTACAAAAGGCAGTCTATCACCACACCAATGATTGTGGATAACATTTTATGTATTTTCTCTGTACCTTTAGTAGGATGTCAAATACAACATAAACCACTTGAATGACTGTCGATATGGACCAAATCGATACTAGACTGAGAGAATTCTCATACTGAAAAATAACCATGCTCGATTACATTTTCCAAAGAAGCAAGCCTATCCACCGTCAATGCATCTGCCTGGACAGCTCCACAATCTAAGAGCACCTGAATCAGGACAAGGAGAGTAAAGTAAAACAAGAAACAGAAAAGCCACACATTCTTACATGCCTCCTAGTCACAACGATCCCCAATGATGCCCATAGAAATACAGTCGTGAAGGTAGCAATAAGATCACCATTTTGTGTATCAAAATAACTACGTTGACATGTCTTACAAGATTTTATAAGCATTTGTATTCCTAGTTGTATCATTGCACGACCATAAAGGTACAAATATGGAACTGTGGATCATGACAACAACATGCGGCATTTCTTACTTTACGGATGTGGAGACGGGAGGATTGTATTTCTGTGGTGAAGACGAAGTCTGGTGCTGGTGCAGCTGTGACCACATGAACGTCATGCCCTGCAAGAATGAGATGCCTCGCAACCTACAGAATTTCCAAGTGCAAAAATAACAGAATTAGATCCCAAAATCATAAACCATAAATGGAAAAGAACCAAACAAAACTCACTATGTCGGATATGCCTCAAACCATTGACGACAAATATTGGTACCTATCAATTATGTACCATATGGCCCACAATGGATCGGATTATGTTCTCAACTCACACAACAATGAGATGAAGCGAATTCACAAAATGCTAAAGCGTCCAAAAACATATGAACTTGTTCGCAAGTCAAACAAATTGGGTCATCTGAGCACATGGAGCAATTATTCAAGAGACAAATACAGCAAATCTCAAGAGAAAAACAAGATCACAGCATCAAGAGATCATGCATAGGCTATTCTTCAATGCATTTCAGACACATTGTGTAAAGGACATTTCATCTTGGAAAGTATCCGAGTCAGAGATCTTGATTGCTACAATTACATAAGGTCATATAATGTTCATCTCGGATACTATGTCAAATCCACTGTGTTACGATGTACGCAAAATCTATTGTACACAACTCATAAACCCTTGGATCATCGAACTCATCGCTCGATCCATCACCGAAACAATTTATCATTACATGCATTCGCACACGAAACAATAAATTTCACGTTTTGCTTTCTAATACTAAGAAGATGAAGTTAAAATCGAATCAAACCTC
The DNA here is from genome assembly GCA_035668315.1 of Drosera spatulata. Lineage (NCBI taxonomy): Eukaryota > Viridiplantae > Streptophyta > Magnoliopsida > Caryophyllales > Droseraceae > Drosera > Drosera spatulata. The sequence goes on from JAOVYX010002301.1 coordinate 8,186, forward strand.
GACAACACGAGTCGCATGACCAAATCCATGACCAGTAACATAATACGCGAAAACGAGATGCCTCGGCGGCACCAACACATCATCGCCCTCATTCTCTATCCTCATCTTCCTCCTAGATCACACACACCACACTTCAACCGATCGTACAGAATTATCTAATCGAAATCGACGTTTATCGTTGAAATAACAGGGATTTTGCGCGAGTGATGAAGAGCGAGTACTCAGCTGGAAATGAGGATAAGAATCAAGAGTGTGCGATGATTTAGGGTTTGATCAAGTTGAAGTTGTTGGAGGAAATTGCGGTCTCTCTCAGAGAGTGATTTTGTTCGGCGGCAAACTCGCGTACCAAGTCTGTTTGGTAGTACTGTACAGGTTTGTTGTACAGTGATGATGAAAAAATATTTTCAACAAGGTACGCTATTTTATCGGTGAAGAGACATGTTGTGGATACCTATGTTTGGTTTGTTCGTTTGAGAACGAGGTCATCGTGTTTGGTGTTTAAAACTTGTGGTGTCCATTCCGTGATGATCCGATTCTGAATTTTGAGGAGTGGATAATGGATAAGAGCGGTTAAGAAATAATGGATCACGCGATTTGGTTTTTTTTTTGGGATAAAGACATCATCCGTTGCATTTTAAGATTGCATGTTCTAACATGATCAATTATATTTTCTTCTTTTCATGATACATGAAATGCTATCAAGTTTAAGAAATAATATTTTTTTAATGTAATGGAATATAAATAGAATTTATGAGAGTGAGGAAGAAAAAAGATGATGGGATAATAATATAATTAAATTGGGACGAAGAGAATATCTTTTTTTATTATCTCTATATATTTATAATCTTTTAAATTTTAATAAATATTTAATCTGATAAAAATCAAATCAATTATATTTTATTATTATATGTCTCATTATCTTCTCTATCAATTATTATAATAAATATCATTGCTTTTAAATAAATATTTTTTATCATAACATGATGTTGGTTGATTGGATATAAAAATGAACATTCGATCATATTGTGATGAATGCAAACAAGTTTAGTAATCACATTATAGAGTCAACTTTAATTTCAAAACGAAAAGACTAATAATGAAGATATGGTTTGGTCTTTTTTCTTGTGTTACCCTTTTACCAAAGAAGTTCTCAATCCTCCCCCATTGGACAAATGCAGTAACCCATGGCAACCACCACCACCACCACACTCAACTTCCTCCACCCCCACAAACCACCACCCACATCACCATCATCATCCCCTCTCCCTCTCCCTCTCCCTCTCCGCCCCATCCTCCACCGCCGCCTCCCACTCCCACGCCTCCACTCCTCCCCCAACTCCCCGGGCCCCACATCCTCCTGCCCGGTCCCACACGACCAGCAACCAATCAACGAGTACCAAACCCTCTCCGCCTCTTTCCCCTTCTCATGGGCCGCCGCCCCCCTGGCCCAGTTCTCCACCAGACTCGCCATCACGGGCCTGGGCTTCGGCCTCGTGGTGGGCCTGCCCGTGTCTTGGGCCGGGGCCGTGGGCTCGGTGCCTGACCCGGGGAGACTGGTTTTGGGTTCGGTTTCTGGTGGGCTGTTTGTGATGACCTTGGCGGTGGTCAGGATGTATTTGGGGTGGGCGTATGTGGGGAATAGACTGCTCAGCGCCACCGTTGAATGTAATGTGGAGTGAAATGCGTGTGTGTGTGTGTTTTGGTGTTGGTTGAGACATGGGATATGTGGTGACTGATGTTTTTTTTTTTTTTTTGGTTTTGGTGTTTGTGGGTGCAGATGAGGAGACGGGGTGGTACGATGGCCGGGTAATTTCTTGGGTTTGGTTTGATCGATGTTGGTAATGATTGTGTTTCGTTGGATTTCGAGTATGTATTGAGTTAGATTCGTGATACTTAGAATCAAGAACTGTGGATAGTGAATACTGCTTGATTCGAGTTCAGAGTCGTGATGATAAGTTGTATGGATTGCAAATGCTGGTTGATTTGAGACCAGTTTGTAGGTACTTCTTGCATGTGTGTATGTTGTGTGTGTGATAGGGTTTAGAATGATGTTCCAATTTATAGGTGAGGTGGTTTGTTTTAATCTTGTTCCTGGTTGTAAGCTTCGAAATGATAGTTCATGAGTTTCTAATCCAATATAAGCCTAGTGAAATCCTAATGAGGGCCTAGTTTGAAGGTAAATATATTTTGGTCCCTGGTTGTGGATGCCGTTTGCAATCAAACTCCCTTGCTAAAAAATGCTTCTTCCCCTAGCATTGATGGACTTTGCATTTTGTTTTTGATTAGGATCATGACTTTCAATCAATATTGTTTTTCTTGTAGTGCATGTAATATCAATGCAGCTCTTCATACTTCTGTTTACCTGTGTTGGGAGAAGTTCCCTATCCTTGCCTTGCATGTAAACAACTTGTTCAAAAAAGTGAGCAGCAATTCGTGTCTGGTGTTGACAGATATGGGTAAAAACAGCTGAGGTTTTGGCACGCGATCGGCTTCTTGGCTCATTTCAAGTAAGTGAAGTCCTCTGAAGTGAATCCTTCGTGTATGTACAGCCCCCCACTTTTAGTATCTTATGAGGTTGGAAGGGGAGAGAAGAAGAGCGTTGAGATAGTTTAGGAGTGAAAACCTAGGATGGTGAATGCCGGGTGGCCCGGGTCTAAGTTCAATCTCAGTGGAAAATGTCAATGTTACACTCTTGGAGGTCTTGGGAATGCATACGACTAGGAGAGTTAATCGGCAATTGAAACGTGTTCTTTCTTTCCGGATATACACAAACATCAAGTATCCCAAGCGTTCTGGATTCTTTGAAAACCTCTCTTTTCTTTGTTTCCTGAAACTGTTTTTTTTTCTTCTAATTGCATCCAGGTGAAGCCTGTGCTCAACAGATTAAAGAATACGCTGGTGGTGCTCGCATTATCTTTGTTTGCATGTGTTGCTCTTCTTATGGACCTTGAAAGGAGGCAGGAGGATTCATATACTTTGTCGAATGAAACAGGAGGTAGAGCTGTTGCCGGAGTTTACAATGCTGAATCAGCTAGATCATTTGAACCTGATGCATTTTGTGGCAAGTCTGACGTCCCCTAGCTTTTTTGTCGGAATACAACCGCCATTTGGGGATTTACTGTTGTATAGTCCATCATCCTATGGAACATTTGGAATATGTAAAAGTGCTTGTACAGTTCATGATACATTATCATAAGAGAAACTCTACAGCAAATTATGATGTCTCATCCCGCAATTGCAGGTTTCCTTCACCTGCAAGCTGTTGAACAACTTAGAACAGTGCATTAGCAGAACAGTTCATCCTGTAACAAAAGTCAAGGCTACTAGAAAATTTCCACACAATGACCGAAACATAAAAATGCTGAAAGCCAGGTTATTTACTATTTATACTGCTTAAATTATTTACCATGTTAACAAATAAGTTAGTTTCCTAGGCATGCATTGTAAGCCTGCCTGAGCCAGGACTGGGGTAGCATATACTTAGGTTCAGACAGAGTGTTACATATACAACACACTCGCCTGGGCATTCACAACAAAACTGTAAAAGGTCACAATATCAAGGGAAAGAGTCAGAGATCAGTTAATGATCGGCATACTTGTTTCGCCATGCTGTGCCCTGGCCGCTAATGACATCTCCACAGGGAGCGGTAGATTCAACTCTCTGCAGACGAGCTCAATGATACTCCGGGTTGCAGTACCCAGTGACATTTTGTTAAGGGTGACTGC
>JAOVYX010002302.1:0-11911 GCA_035668315.1 Drosera spatulata
GCTAGTGGGATTCGAACCCAAGACCTTCAAGAAGAAGGTTGAGTCGAACACCACTAGACCAACCCAGGTTGGTTAAGGAAATAAAATAAAAGGAAGGTTCACTTATCTTGTTTATTGCAAATAAATCTAAAAACTATATATGTAAAGCTAGTGAAGTCTTTTTGTAATGTCCCGAAATCCGACATGTCCGACACGTGACGTTATGTCGTCATAGACTCAGTTCATGACAAGATCAAGTAACCCAAATGTATGTGTTTGTAGGTATAGAAGTTAAGAAAAGTTATCAAATCATTAACATTATTAACCCAGATGGTGTTATGCAAATCTAAATTGCATTATATTACCCCATAAATATATAGTCCAAATATCTACAAGTGGTTTTCAACCAAATTATTTGTGTAGTATTTATTACATATTGAATAGTGAGGTAATTAACATATATAAAATCTCACTCTAGCACTTCAGCATTGTCCTGTGATGGATCTGCAAATAAAACACATAAACCGTGAGTCAAAAGGTCAGCAACCAAAAGTATATGTATTTGATTTGTAGGGTACTCTTCCGACTTTAACGATCGATGAGTACCTGTAAAATAATTTTTAGTAGCGACAGAACAAAATATGGACGTCATATCAAACTTTACACGTAATATTAACTTACATGTCTTTGTCCTCTTTTATAGTCTTTTATTTACTTAATCATCGCAAGTTCGTGTCCCGACATGAATGATTGAACTCAACGAGGATAAAAGAAGAAGAGGGATTTTTGAGATATAGACACTGATTTGTGCCAAGTTCTCAGTCACATATCATCCACCAAAACATTTGAAAACCCGTTGTCTTTTGTGAAAGTGTTTCTGTTTTTCATAAATACTACGCGTGATTTGGGTTTCGTGGCCCAAAATCTCTATGTCTCTTGCGTGTATTTCGGTTTGCTAAACCCTCACTTACACGTCGAAGGCCCCCTGCAGAGGACATCCTTACACCTAATCAGTCGATGTTCTGTCTCGCGACTTCTTATCGCTGCGCATACGAAGAGAATCATACTTATTCTCTTACTAGCTAGATTTAATGTCTGGTCCAGTCAAGTCTGTTTTGAACGTTCGTAAAGCCAAAGAATCCGATCCCCAAGGATCCACTATACGACCTCATCGACGACAACAGACTTGTTTGGTTATCTTTAGTTTGTTATAATTTTTGTTGCAGTATTCCTTAATTCCCGATTCCCTGCATATTATGATATATGACATATAACACATATTCAGAGAATAAATAACATAGAAAGTATGTTCAGTAATCACACATAACACATTTAGCTCTTCAATCATGTCTTGACATAAACTCTAGAAAAACAAACCCGATCATGTAACATGTACGTTTAAGCCATGTCGGTTTAAACGTATGCTAAAATCATGACATTTATAATCATTTGTGTCTCCAATCATAAGTTCACAACTTTATTTATCATGATTTTCCTAAGGAAGATAACCCTAATATCCCATGATGCATATTGTCAATGAACCTATGTTCCCTCACATAAACCTCATAATTAAACATAACTATACGTAGGACGCATACCTATACGTAGGACGCATAACTACACATAACCAAGCATTACCACGTATCAACACATATAGGCACAATCACTACATGAGGGTACAACCCGAAGCATCCCAACCTCCTTCATAACCATCACAACTTCTCATAACCATCTATAATGTTCACATGACCCTTTTATGATCATTTTTAATACCCAAGCCCCCTCATGTAGATAAACCTTAACTCGACATCGTCGTCATCCCGACGAATTGGCTCTACACAAACAAAAATATGCCCATTGGCATCACCACACATCCTCCTTGAAACTCATCATGCAATTCCCATCCAGTACAACCTACAAATAAGAGCAATATAATTTGCATACACACATAATCACATCCTTGCTAACCGAGCGGCATCACATCAATAACGACACATCACAATCTTGCAATCAATCACACATTTCATGGACATTCAAGGAAGGTTTTAGTAGTGGTTATTTCTCCGGTGTGTAATTCGAAACAAAACGTAATGCGAAACGACGACAAGAACGACCAAGTGGGGCATCGGACCGCATCGGGCCGCTACCGGGTGGCTGATGATGGTAGGTGTGGTGATCCGAAGTGGGGGGAATCGATGGGAGCTCCGGGACGTCGACGGTCGGAGAGCGAGATCGGTGTGGCGGTGCCTGTGGCACGTCGTGGTGGCGGCGGCGGTTGTGGAGGTGGTTGGCGATGATGAGGAGAAGAGAAGGTGAAGGGGAAGGAGGAGGAGTGGATGTGGGGAAGAGATAAGGGGAGAATGAGTGGATTTGATTAATCCACTCCCAAAAATATTTTACAGATTATATTTATTCGTGTTTCGTATAATCTGTCTCTCAATAATTAATCTTTATCGATTTAATTATTCCAAATATTTCATAATCATGTCCCGTTCAATAATCTGAAGTCTTTAAGCTTAAATTTGTAACCCTATCGCGCAATAATTTAACGATGTAACGCTCACCGTTCATAAATTTTATTCGCACGTTCATTATATACGTACAATACGTATATATTATATCCAATATATATTTTTTTTTAAAAATCGAATTTTTTTTGGATTATTACACTTTTACAATACAAATTGCAATATAGTAATCAAACTTTTCATATCAAGGCAAATATACTCTTTCATAAAAAAATTAGTCTTATATTTATTGATAAATTGACTTAAATATTTAAATGACCAACAAAAATAATTATAGTTCAAGTCTTCATTCTTCTGTTGTTGTATTGTTTCTTTCCTTTTGATACTCGGATTTTCACGTGTTTGCATGTTGTTGGTATTATTGGATAAAAACATGATCTTTTTGTTGCTGTCATGGCCTTACAGCTGGTGAAGAATGGTGAATGCTACAAAAGGCGTGTTTATTTCGTGGTGATTTCATTCTCCCTCATTCATCTTTGTCTGTGTTCGAGTTAAATTTAGTTTAGTTCAAAGTTATCAAAGGCCTAGGCAGATACCGGGTGAACCTGAAATCCATGAACAAAAATCCTAAAAGTAGGCGAGGATATCGAATGAAACAATTATCCTCAATAAATAATAAAAAGTCATAATCGCTATCATCTCATATCTATTACAAAAAATAAATTTACGTCCTATTACAAAAATCACTATACCGTTCTATAGAATTGTTAAAACTATGATAGACTCATAGACCTTTCCAACAAGCTATAATACATATCATGATCATTTCTGGTCTAATGAATAATTATTTTTGAATTTAGTATATTAAAACTGTGAGACAATTAGACTTTTCGATACGTTCAACTTTTGATTTTTTATTTATAACTTCAAATCATACACGGTAAATTTTCCTAGAACTAAACACACAGAGGTTTCTAAAAAAATAAGTTTCATATTATAATCTTGCTGAATTATCTCACTTAATTAACTTTATTCACGTCATTAATCCAAATCCCGATGTCTGACGCTTTTTCATTCTCTTCCTCATTACTTTCAATACAAACCTCCAAATCCGAATTCGTGAAGTTTGTAGTAAACTACACTTAGAGACCTTTTTTTTTTTTTTTTTGACAAACTCAGATATCGTTCTAACCACATAAGGTTTGCTTAACGACTTATAACTTGACGCGCACACATCAGATTGACAAAAGGTAAAATTTTCCATAAACTAGACATCCTAATCTTTATTTTACATGAATTTAGTATCCAAACTCAGTATTCAATATTTTTATATCAAATTTCGAACTTCCCAGCTAAAACTGTTTTTCACAATTCAATCTTAACCCACCAATTTAGCCCATAAATCTATCAAACATCCTCGTCAACCTCATAAGCAAAACCGATTTACATTAAATCAGAATTTTCTCATTCTCGAACTCTTGTTTGATCAACGAAAAAGAGAAGGAATTAATTGACATAACTACAGGATGACGTACCAATGACAACGATGATAATTGTAGAGATTCGGGATGGAATCGATGAAGGAGAAGAGATCCTTGTTGATCTTGCGTGTGTGGAAGGGCAAGAGAACGAAAACTAGCGGCATGGAGGTGGAGAATATGAACGTGAAAACTCTAGATACACGTAAAACAGAATGAAACTTTGCTTTCATATAAGCCCAGAGATGAAAGCTGCGAGGATTTGTTTTGACTATCTGGATAGGCTTTCCTTTCTTAAGGATCAGTCTAAAGACCCTAACCAAAGACTTATCTGAAATTCCTTCAGGCAGGGACCCTTTCAATTCCACTAGCAGGGGCGACTTATATCCTCTTTTTATATATTTGTTTTTTCTTTTCTTTTTTCTAAGCGGCTCAATAGGCTTCTTAGCATATGACCTAGACAAACTACAATATGCTCTGCTCATCAATTTTGGGGTACATCTAAATTGACCGTGTAGCTCACTGCACTGATCTTTTTTAACTGTCTATCACATGATTCATATTAAAATACCGTATATTATATTTTTTCCTTGTATGAACAATGGATATCTTTGAGCATCTTAGTGCAAGTTTTCATTCCTCCGGATATTTTCGTTCTTCCAGATAATTATGAATGTCGATGACAAAGATATGCCAGTATGTTGTCGCGCTGTAGGAATTTGACGAGGGACTGAGTAAAGTTTCATTCTACATATGCGTTGATCCGTATGTAGATACGGAGCCTGTATCAACAGTTCTAAACTGGTTTTTATCTATCTGGCAGTGATATTCCAATGGCGCAGTTCATCATCACTTTGAATGCCCAACAGCCTGCCAATCGCAATTTCATAATACATGTCATGGATAACACTCAACTTTTCATACAGCCTGATGGTGTTGGGACAATAAGAACCAAGATTCAAGAGCAACACCTACGAGAAACCGCCTTAACTCTTGCTCCTATGTGTATTTCAAAAGACTTCAAATGATGTTTATGAGTTTCTCCTCCTGATTTATGTAATCAATTTTACACAATTGTTGCGGATTTTGACTTTAATGATTTGGTTCTTGATAAGATCGAGGATATCTTTCCTTCCATTTCAAAGTTCACATGACTTGGGACCTGTGGAAAATATGGTTTTCTATTAGTCATACTCGGTGCCCGGCGATACTTCTGTTGGTGCAAGCTTTCGTGTTGGTTGCTAGAGGTAAACGGTTATTGATGAACTCTCCTAACTATTGTGTACTAGAAGAAAGCTAATTGTATTTTCTCCGAGGCTCTTCTCTTGGATAGTCTTTTCTTGATTAGTACATTTTAGGATTGAATTATTTCATCATACGGATCAATTTATGATTATCATAAATGAACTAATTAAAGAGAGAGTATCCAAGAAAAAGAGTACATAAACGATCATATTTAGTATTTCTCTTGTGTACAATTCATCAGTCGATCTGAGATCAATTAAACACCATAATACAGTTACTGTTTAAAAAAAAGAGTTTATTTACTACACTATTTTCTTCGTTTAACAGAATTGTAATCATTTGACTTAACACGATAATTTATGTGTGTTGATTTTTGATGTAAAGATTAAATTATGTTTTGATTTTTGTGAAGGAGAGGAATGATAAAAAAAAATAAAAAAAAAATGATAAGATGTATTGTTATGATATAAACTAAATAATAAAAATATTTTAATATTTTTATAAAAAAAATTTCAAATAAAATAAAATTAATATAATTAGGACCATCCCATTCAATTAAGTATTATAATTTCATTCATACGAAGAGGTAGCAGTGAAACCACATGACTAGGTACGCCGAGACTTCGAATGATTTGTATAGTTTTGTCATCGACGGAACAAATCAAACCAAACCAAATTCACAAACACCAAGCATGCCGAAACCCGCCGCCATCGCCGCGCTTCTCCTCACTTCCCTCAAAACCACCACCACCACCACTTCCTTCTCCGTCGCCGCCGCCGCGGTCAATTCGAGCTTCGTTCCGAGGGAGAAGGCGGATTGTGTAGTGATAGGGGCCGGAATCATAGGTCTCGCGATAGCGAGGGAGCTGGCGATGAAGGGAAGGGAAGTGCTGGTGGTGGAATCGGGGGCTAGTTTCGGGACTGCTACGAGTTCGCGGAACAGCGAGGTGATTCATGCCGGGATCTATTACCCTAGAAATTCACTCAAGGTGAGGGCGATCTTTCTATTTGTCGAGTACTTTCTTTCGTTGGTTTTGCTTAGATTTTTTTTCTTCTAATTCTGATTGTTGACGAATCGATGTATTAAACCTCTAAATTTCTAACTCAAAATCACAATTGGCAATGAGTGGAGTAAGGTGAGGATTTTATATATGCATTTGTTATATTTTGGTCCAATACGATGTGAGTAAACTACCTCAACAAGATGGTCTTTGATACATGGCGTGAGAAACTCGCACTGGGATTGTAGGAAACTTTGCAGATATAGACAACAGATCACTTGTATTGCTGATTGGTATAGGTGTGAAACTCGTGTTTCTATACGGTTTCAGAACACGTTTGTACATGTTGGGGTCAAACTAGCACCGGATGTGAGTTGGGAAACGTTGCTTGAATGGAAACATATCGTAAGTCGCTCTATCTATTGTTATGGTTTTAGGAGGGAACTGGGAAGTACATGTTTCTACACACGGAGGGAGTTGGAGAACCTTGCAATGGGAACGAGTTGAAGAGTGGGATAACTTGACGTGCTGCTATTTGTTGGGTTTGTGGCTTCAGGTGGGAGTAGATTGATCAGATATCATCATATCATGAGATGTATCTCTTCAATTTTCCTAAGCGCTAACAGAAGTGTTCTTATCATCTTGGGTCCACAAATGTTTTTGAAGATTAATCACAACTATCATTATGATCTCTTTTGATTACTTGATACTCCCATGAAAATGTTGCTTAACACACTTAGCAATGTTTTGTTCGAGGTATATAACCTGAATTCATGCTTAAATATTTGCTTTCAGGCAACTTTCTGTGTCAAAGGAAGAAAAATGTTGTATCGATACTGCACTGAGCATGGGGTTCCCCATAAGCAGCTGGGCAAGCTTATTGTTGCTACAAGGGAATCTGAGGTTCCCAAGTTGAATGAACTGTTGATTCGTGGAATCGAAAACGGGGTCGATGGCTTAAGGATGATGGAGGCTTCGGAAGCCAAGGAGATGGAGCCAGAACTGCATTGTGTTAAAGCATTGTTGTCTCCTGCTTCAGGGATTGTGGATTCTCATTCTCTCATGCTTTCTTTGCTGGTACTAGCTCTCGTATTGTTTCTCAATGTCGAATAATGCTATTCAGAGTGATTTGGATTGTATGCTATCTCCATGTGATACTTTTTGACAGGAATATTGCCCAAATTTGGGTTCAGGGTGAAGCTGAAAGTAATGGGGGAACTATCTCTTATAATACAACCGTACTTGGTGGACATGTCGAAGACAACAGTGTTCTCCTTCATGTAAGTGGGACCCAGAACTTGGATGACTCGAGCGATGGAGATGCATTGCAGCCAGAGCTTGTCCTCCAGCCGAAAGTTGTAGTGAACTCCGCAGGCTTGGCTGCAGTGGTTCTTGCAAAGCGATTGATTGGCATTGATGACAGAGTCATTCCGGCTTCTTTTCTCGCTCGTGGTTGCTACTTTACTCTGGCTAAGACAAAGCCTCCATTTCAGCATCTGATATATCCAATACCAGAAGATGGTGGTCTTGGAGTTCATGTTACGCTGGATTTAGATGGCCAGATCAAGTTTGGCCCTGACGTGGAGTGGATCGAGGGAACGGATGATATTGCTTGCTTCTTGAATAGGTATGCTTTCTCTCTTCTAGTTTAGTGTTTTGATGTGTCTTTGGCTGGTTAAAGTTCAACTTCATTGGAGTGGACTATTCACTGTTTGCATGTCTGCTTTGCTGAGATGTTAGCCGATATTCTGAATCAAAGTTACCATTATCATACGCTTTAAGGTACCTCTTGTTGAAGAGACTGAGTGAAGCCGTTGTATCGTGAGTTGCAATATGTCCATTATACTCGATACCCTAAATTATAAGTATTAGATGATGGTTCATGAACTTACTGGCCTCTTGCAGGTTCGAGTATTCTGTCTACCCTGCTCGTGCAGAGAGATTTTATCCAGAAATTCGAAAGTACTACCCCAATTTGAAGGAAGGAGCTTTGGAGCCGGGCTATTCTGGTATTCGACCAAAGCTCACTGGTCCGAAGCAGATCCCAGCTGATTTTGTCATTCAGGTGCAGCTTCTTCTCTTGCTAATCTTGTAATCTATTATGCACTATCTTCTCTACTATAAATCTAGTCTTGTTGCGGAGTCTTCCTGCTCCTATCCATTCTCGGGGTTACAGCCAAAATCGATCTTTGGTCAAGATAAATAATTGTATTCATGTGGTCAAACCCTGCTGGTGGTGTAATGTGCGGAAAATGATGATGACCGGGTCGAGGAAACCAAAACCAAGCTGATCCACTTAGCTGCAACTATATATCCCTATTCTCTATACTAAATGCAGGGGGACTTAACTGCAACTATATATCCCTATTCTCTATACTAAAGGGTGGTTAATGCAGGGGGAAGATGTCCATGGTGTGCCTGGCCTTGTCAACCTATTCGGCATCGAATCACCTGGCCTCACATCAAGCTTGGCGATAGCTGAGCATGTAGTTGCCAGACTCTTGATTTAATGGAACTCAGAGAAGGTAATTTACTTCAATGTTGCGAGAGTCGCACTAAGATCACTCAGTTTCATATGCTCTTGATTCTCCGATGATCATGATATTAATAACTTGTAGTTGCTAGGAGAACTTCTGGGTAATTACGAGTTAGTTCTGGTTGCACTGAACGTTATTCTTCAAGCAGAGTCTTATGTTTTGTCAGTTGTAAATACCTTGCTGACATACCAGTTCAGACGATATTACCATTAAGAGTTTGCCTTTGGCTTGATGTAACATCAACTTCGGATTGTGTGTGTAGTTTGGAAGTTACTGTTTTGTCATTGTGACATTGGAGTGATGATGATTATCGTTGGCTTTTATCGCATGACATGGTTGAATCTTATGTTAGTGTCATTCAACATCTATATTAGTCTACCAAACTGACGATCATACCATGTGTGTTTCAAGGATTCGGGATTAATGAGACAAAATTTCGGTGATCTTCTGAGAAGTTATCAAAAGAGAGATCACTACTATTGGATGATACCTTTGCCATACAATAGCAGGTCTCACAGTGACATAACTTATCAATAAGCACAGATTCCTTTGAGGTTATAATTAGTGATATGATCCATGAAATAACAGACTTGCATGATTTACATCCCCTAAGCCAAAGCCGGATAAGATTCGCTCGTGAAATGCGGAAGCTGAATTTGTAGACCTGGAGGATGATCCTAATCAGGGCACAAACAGAACTTCACAATCTTGCTGTTAGAAGTGTAGGCAGGTACCTTCTCAAGAATCGGACAACCGTAAGCTTGCTCTATCATCCAACTCCGCCTTGTGACGAACTATGCTTGATCGATGTGAATCCCGACGATAAATCTCACCCATGTTCACGCAAAGGAAAACCGAACAAGCCTTCAAACGTCCTAATGAAGATAACACATGATAGAAGCTACACCACCAGTTCGATGCTAGGATCATCCTTTACGATCCTAGCTACTACACCCCCAGTGAGGGTTCATCATTCACTTTTTTAAATTCTAAACCACTAAAGACATGCCTGGCCTAATCATTCAAGATCGAACAAGCGACACATTTTCAGGTCTCAGTAAGCAGAAGGAAACAAGGAACAGCAAACACCTTAATACATTTGGAGATGATAAAAACCACTCACAGTGCTCATAAGCCTAGGCCTAATCATAACTACGAACATCCCAATGAGAATCCCACAACATACACACGAGAGAAGAAATGAATTTCACGGACTCCAACAATGAATCAAAAGAATACAAAGAAACAGTAGTCCATCATGGAATGCGATAACACAATTGGATATGCACATGAAACGAGGTTCGCCAACCCATCCATAACCCCGAACACCAGGAAATAACAGTCATACGTTTATGTCGTTTAAAGGAGAGAATGCGGTCAAGGGGAGTGCATCTCCGCTTGCCTATCAGTACAATCAGGAAGCTCAAACAGTGATTCCTTGACCACCAAAGTAACAGATACTCAGCCTATGGCGTTTTAATTGAAAAAGATTCTACTTTCTGGAGATGAGATAGATAGGTAGGAGATGAAAAGGCTGGCCAGTAATCTCGCAAGAATAAAGTTTCTCGCTGAATTTATGGCAAATCTAAAAAATAAACATATAAAACAGAGAAACCTAGACCTCAGAACTGTTTTAGAGGCGCGTAAAGGCACAACCAGAGGAAAACAGGATTAGGAGCCCGGATGCAAGTGCTCCGGATTGAAGTAACATCATAAAAAAAAAGTGGAAATATTGAAAAAACTAAAAAGGGCTGCTAACTTTTGGCTGTGACTCAGTTACAGGTATCATACCAGGATGCACAAGCAGTGGATGCATAAGAGGCACACTTTCATGAAGTGATATCCAACAAGCTGCTCTACCGTTCGAACTTCTCATACATACTTGTGCGAGAACAAACTAATACTAACGTGATACAAACATAGAAGGGAAAAAAAAACTTAAACAAGAGCTAGTATTAATAAACTTGCCAATGAACATAAAAAAAAAGGGGGAAAGAGTAACCCTTAAAAAAGAGGGTGTGTCCAGAATAAAATGTTAATGTGGATATGCACCCATAGTAGGAAAGACAGGAAGTTAAAAAAACCCTCGTCAAAGTTACTCAGCAAAGAAAATGAGGTGAACACGCATAGAAGGCATGTTAGGAGAAAAACTAGTTCAGACTATGAACTTCTGACAGGGATACAAATAAGACAGAAATGTGATACTCGGGCTTGCTTTCGTTTGTGTCTTCCAGTTAACTAAGAGTGGTTACGTCACACATTGGCTGCTGCGGGCAAATGGATGAATTTCATTTGCTGTTTGAGGGACTGAGCTAATGAACCAACCGAAGAAGAGAGACCTAGAAGAAATTTAAGCGAAACATCGGTATATAAGATGGCCTATTATGGCCTCGCAGAGGTCAAAAAGATAATGCACAAGATACAAAAATGGCAACCATATTCATAGATCTAACCTCAAATGGTGAGATAAAAAGCTTTTTCACTTCTATTAATGTACAAAATTTATAATGCGGAAACAACAAGAGAACAGCAAAGAACAGCATCCAGAGAGATTTAAAAGAAACAAGAGGAAAACCCAGGGCAGTGAAGCGGTATGATGCAAAGAGAATGGGGAAACAACAAGAGAACAGCAAAGGCAAGAATGTAAAGATGTGTAAGACTCAACATTAATGTTCCAAATACACGGGCAACTAAATCAGTAGTCCCCATGGGAGCGAAAAATATGAGGCTGCAACAAAATAATTCAATAATAGATAGTTATATCGCTGGTGACAGAAACACTGAAAGAGCTTCGGAAAGTGCTCACTGCAAGAAGAAAACTAAGAAGTTCACAAATTTTTGGATCAATATTAACCAACCAGTATAGAAAATGATTTTTCGGAATGAAATGGCAGCATCCTAAGCACTTACTCCATGCAGGAGAAAACAAATCATGAAATCTTTGGAAAAGGATAAATTTACAACTTTAAAGAATTTCCCATCAGCTTAGCACTTCAAGTCAGAGACAGCATGACATTTATAACAAAATTGATCCAAAAAGGTAGTACTAGCATAATAAATTTCAACATCCTGAGCAAAACTAATGGCAACCTCACTGGAAAATAGAGTAGTTTGAAACTTCTGAACGGATTCCAGCATAGAAAAGATGTTATCAAGAGTAGCTCAAAACAAAACATCCATAAACATTTTTAAAATTACAAACA
>JAOVYX010002303.1:0-11911 GCA_035668315.1 Drosera spatulata
AAGGCAAGCGACAAGAAAGAGAGGTTACCTCACCACTGGTTGGCTCATAGAGACGAAGCAAGAGACTCACAATCGTGGTTTTTCCGCTGCCACTAAGACCAACCTAATAAAAACAAGCACGAGATGGCAATAACTCAGTGGACTTAAAATCTGTAGCTAGATAAGGGGAATCTAGATTTAAAGACACTTACAAGCGCAATGACTTCAATAGGACAAATGGAGATGCTTAAATTTTGAAGAACTGGGACCTGCTCAAATACGGGCGCATTAGTTTCCAAGCGAAGCTATCCAATGGTTTTCAAGAAGCATGAGAGCATATGATAGAGACATTCTTCTTCCAAAAGGGGAAAAAAAGACTACTGCTGATAATACAAACGAGAGAGACTATGCTACCCTTCCTGTGTCAATGTGTCATTACTTGCATGTCTGCAATTAAAAAAAATGAAGCACAAAACACAGTACCGATGCCTAGGTATTGATGCAAAGACACCAAAATACAGCAAGTGCACCACAATAGTCTCAGAGGGAGCAGGCCAATTAAGATATTAGTTCTTATTAAAACTGCATTATTCAGCTTTCATACCTAGTAGTGTCTCAACTCTCAATATTCCACTTAGTTAGATTGAAAAAAAGACGAAACTTCACTGAAACATATTAGTAGCCAGAGGAAAAGTAAACACCAATTCTTTCGAATAGGTACGCCAACTTCGAAACTAGATGTGATCAGGCATTCCCTAAAAGTTGGACCATTCTGGCCATTTCATGTTTGAGAACATAGAGAAACATTACGGAAACAAAAAATTAACTTAATATGCAGCGAAGTATACCACTCATGACCCTAACCACAAAACACAGGGTTCAGTACGCAGAATGGTATTGTGAAACCAATGGACACCTTGGAATCGCAACTAGGTAAATTGTTTCCCAAAACATGAAACACAGAAGAGAAGAGAAGCCTCTAACTATATTAGCAAATAAAAGTAACATGACATACCATATCTCTAGATGGATAGGAAAACGACACATTCACAAAGTCAATATTCCCTGTCAGTCTTTGGATTTTAAACCCTGCATAGCAGAAGTCAGTCCATAAGGGTAGTCACTTGAATTAGAAACGTTGAGGCAAAACAGAATGACAATACTCTGCCTTTCAGAGAACCAATGGATTTCTACTGTTATCATATAAATAAGAGACCGAATGTTTACTCTTATAATGTAAGTCTGTAACTCTACTTTTCTTTTTCTTTCTTTCTTTTGTGGGAAAAAAAGGCAACCGACTATAAGGACTCTAAATGATGAATTGGCTCCACCAACCTAGTGGTTTTACAGAACTTGGGTGAAAAACCGACTTCATAATCTGCACCAAACTGAAAAAAGATTTGATAGTTAATAGACCCCCGGGGTCCCTGACTAAATATATGAAGCGAAACTCAATAGAAGAAATATAGGATCAGATATGCGAATATTTTCATAACAAACAGTACCCAAATACACCCAAGGTCTTGAACTTGAGCAATAAAAACTACGCACCTTTGGAGATGTAACTGGTCACTAGGCATAAAATCCACCAACTGAAAAACTTTCTCACTTGCCCCAACGGACTGCATCAACGACGAGACACTATCTCCAACCCACCATGTTGAATAAATCAACCATTCTCCATATAAGATAAACTTTGTGAGCTTCTCAGCTGTTAATTGACCAGACAATATAGATAATCCTCCTACCAGCACTGCAACAATCTGTAAAATGAACACCAAATAAGTTGGTAACCAGCATTTAGCACTGGTTATTGGCAATTTGATCGCAAGAACCTCGGGTTGATAATGGAAAAAGATGAGGAGACAATAGAGTTGTGTTTACATCAAAGTCTACGATGGCAAACTAGAAACCAATGCAATAGGGGGGAAAAATATATCAAATGAGTACCGAGAAGAAGAAAAACCTTTGACGACAGCACCACACACACCGATACTTTATCTTCCATTGAATTGTGGTAAGGCAGATTAAAGGGTGCAAGACGAGGACTTCTAATAAGTTCTCGTAGATTAGTGCAAGTACGTTTCACCCACAATATTCGCAGAGGTGAAACGCTACAAGTTGGCATCATCCTAGGAGATTGTTCGTCAGAGTACTACACTCACTGAAGCACACTTAACGCAAAATAATGATTCAAACAGCGCTTCATTGTCTTGATTAGAAGAAAGAAAGCTCGTTTCTCATCAGCCTATATGGAGAAGAAAGCTTCCACGACCCAAATGCCCAAAGAATATGAATATTGAACATTTTGGATAACATGATAGAAGCAATTTTTTTCATAAAACAGGATTACAGGATCTCTCACTGCATTGAGTGATAAAGAGTGTTGAAACTTAGGTTCCAGAAACCATATGCGACCCCTTGTCACAAGCTTATACCTGCCAGTTTCTCAAGCCACATCTTGTACCTGATCAACAAGACACCTATCAGTTCGAGTCTACAAGATAATATCTCCAACCCGGCATCAAGCATTTGTTTAGATATGGTCACAAACCTTCCAAATTCCTGCCTTTCTGTATCATAAACTCTCACAGTCTGCACCAAAGAAAATGTCTCTTGGGCGACCTATACAAACTAACATACACCACATTAATGTAGTAAACAAAATAATTCAAGCTCCCTGATGAAAATTCTATTAATTTGATGAGACACCTGTTTACGATATAAAGCTATTTATATCTTCCTCCTTCAGACCCCATCCTAAGCGGGATATGGCATTGTATAAGCTTAGTTTAAAAAAAAAAAGCCAACAACAAAAACAAAAACTGCTGATTATAAGCCATTACTTCATTGACAGAGGCAGTGAACTCCAGTGTTAACCTTGCTACTTTCTTCTGGTACCTACAGTAAAGGTTTCGCATGCATTATTAACTCTCCAAAGCCAGGTCAATACTCTGTTAAAATTTTCACTAGTCAGCTATTTGATCAACACGGTTGCAGCTAAAACCCCAATCCAGAGTAGAAGAATAAACTGCAATGGTTCGCACTTCACATACAGTCCCTAATAAAGCAGCATGGATTCCATAGAAATAGTAACAATGTGCCTCTATAATAACTCGGAAGGGCACATTAAGCATTGCTGAAAAGTAACCAGCAAGCAAAAGCTTAGGACTCTTGCGAATTCATAATGCACATTGAAAAAGAGCTTATTTGACAGGGGAGCGGGAAGGCACTTATGCTTCAGAGCTCAGACACTAACAGGAAGAGAACTCAGCTGGGTTTAAACGAAAACAGACCTACTAGGAAATGAAATAAAGCTCTTTTACAAGGAAGAAAGGTGAAATAAAGCTGGGAAGATTCAAGTAAGAAATTAAGCTGTACTAGATGTTCAAAAGGAAAATGAAGCTGTTAATTTGTCGCAGAAATTCTCAAAATAGAGTGAGCAACTTAAGAAAGCTGCCTAAAGCAGTTTTATGGTATACATAGGAATGCAGGGAAATAGTTGCAGTGAAGCTTCAACACATTAATCCTGTCAAATGCATTGTATTCCACGTAGAGACCTTATTTTATCTTTCTTTTTATTGGGATTGCTTAGAATGCCAACCCTAGATACTGGTGAACCATGGTTAGAATGTCCATGAAGCTCTAATGCTCTATTCCTCTTTCTCAAGCTTATAAGGAATCTATGCACAGAGTAGCATCTGTTAGTATGCAACCCAATGAAGGTAGAACTTCCAACTTACTGGCCATAGATTAGCATAATAGCAGAAAGTGTTGTGCAGATTCCCAATGTGCACAAGCCAAGTGGCCATGAGAGCATAAGCAGGTAAATCAAAGCACCTGCACCCTGATAACAAATGGTAAAGAAAATTATACTGACTCTTGAATGAGGAAAAAGATAGGAAAGGGAATCAAGAACCTGCAAAATATTGCGTGAGATCAAATTAAGATCGTTGCCAATAACACGAGACACTTGCTGACAATCTGCCCCAAGTCTACTTGTGAGATCCCCAACAGTGGTAGAGTCAAAAAAAGATATGTCCTACACAAGATGTCATCACAAAATTAGAACAGGCCCTTGACCGGTGAACATACTTAGAAGAGTCAATCTGGGGCAAGAAGGATGTAGACGAACTTGAAATAAAATCAAAAAATTTAACACCTGAAAAAGAAGCGCCGAATATAATGTTTCCCTCATTCTCTTTACCTGCATAGGATAACACGAAAAATTCGGAAAACGGTGCAGAACAGTGATCAAAAGGAAACAAGCACAAGGCAGTTCATAACGTTATATCGACTATGTGCTCACAAATCACACAAAGCCACATAAGTCTCCCTTCTGTGACATTTACAAGTGACGAGTATGAGTAGATTAAATCTTTAACCCAAAAGAGAAGAGAGAAAAAAAAAAAAAAAAAGACTCCTCAGTCCTGACTCTTCCACTATAACTATCGACAATTAAGTTTTCAATAGGAAGTTGGAAGCATCGGCAATATTGAACGGAGACAATTTGAAGCCAGTAGTTACAACGAGAAGCAGCAAAACTTGCTTTGCCTGTTTTTAAGCAACTACTAGCAGAGCTTAGAATAATGTGCCCTCTCTCAATTTTTTTTTAAATGATAAAATTCTTCAGCATAAAAAAATTTCCTGAGGAACTGCTTCTGAAGAAACTTACAAGGATCATATTAGCAACTGAAAAGCAGCAGCCCCGTAAGCCACTGAAAAACAAAACAGCACATGATCAGTCATTCCATGACATATATAATCCGAGTGGTAAAAAACAACAACATCAAAATAAAACCTTCACAAGGATAAATAACGATGTAAATTTTAACTATAGTTACACTTAAAACATGCGTGCAGGCAAGGACGGAAGCCTGTAACCTATTAGATCAAAGTTGGATTAGGGATGACAGAAATGTTAATTGCATAAGATTTATCACCTGCATATTCCTGAAATGATACTAAGTAGGGTCAATAGAAACAAATTCCGATGGAAAATCGTCAAGTCACCAGTCTGTGACGAAAAGATTGATGCTGTTAAGAAGTGTGGTATGGAGATCTCCGAAATCTGAAAGATTAAACACATAAATAGAGATCAGCACTATATGCAAGAATAGTGAAACTCACGAAAGAAAGGGGGAGTCCATCAACGCACAACTGATGTGGACAGGAGAAGTCCGAAAGTTTCCACTATGGAACTTTCTGAAAATCGTTATTTCTTAAGTTGTCTCTAAGTCTACATTCTAGAGTTCTCTATAATAATAATAAGTTCTAGAGATTCTGTAATAATAACAGATTCTAGGATTTCCTAATTCTAGAACTTTATGTAACTACTATAAATGACCAAGTCATGTACTCTGGCGGCAATTGAGTGTATTTCTTCAAAATTGCTATTAAGTTTGTTCTACTTGCTATAGGTTCTCTACTTCAATTCCTTCTATTTAATCCTTCCATACGCTACAACAAGTTGTGTTGCATCAGCAACCAGGAGGAGCTCAAACAAAATGACAAAATGAATGCTATTGGTCATGTAATTTGTCACCACAACTTGCACCATTTTGTCATAGCATTCCTAGCTGCATCTAACCCCCCTTCAGATCTTTGTTCTAAGAAGAGGTCAAGTAAGATCTATATCAAAAAAGAAAGTGAAGAGTAAAGGGTGTAAGGGTGTTTGGCAACTATGGCCTAAGCGGCCGCGTATCCATCACAAATAAAAAATGTCCTACAACATTCTCTGTGATGTGTAAAGGGTGCTAGAATGTCTGGCAAGCTGCAACATTCTCTCCCAATTTCTCATTTTATCTATCAAGTATCAACGTGTTTATGTGATATCATACGTAAAGACAACTAATATATACTCCTACAAAAATTGTCTGCATAATAGCCCAGATATCTATCTAGATAGTGCCTACCCGCCTAGTCTCAATGAGGTAATTTGAATGTCCTATACGCTCATCCAAACATTGCTTCATGCACAAGTTACATCAGTCTTTCCCAAGCTTGGTAAGTTTAGCACTTCTTAGAAGTAACTCGTGTGACATATCTCCCAACAAAGACTCTAATTGTCCATGTCACATAGTAACACTTGGCAGAACCCGACTCTAATCTGCCTTCACCACTTAACCATATTCACTCTAAACTAGTCTATCCAGCAAACAGTCCATCAGAATCATGTCAAGTCTAAGAATGTAATCGTTTGCCAATCCGGCCACAACATTGAGTTTTTACAGTCAAACGATCACAATTGGCATTACTATATATTGAACCATACAAGGAACATAGAGGTCGTTATTCGGACAAGTCACAAGTATCTCTCACCGCGGCGAGAATCAGTGCAGAGAACGCGGCGAAGATAACCCAGCGATCACCGGACACCAACCCCCACATCCTGTGAAGCGCGCGCCACACAGTCACCGGCTTCGCCCCCTCGACAACCACCTCCACATCCGATAGCCTCCACCAGCTCCCCCCAGGCAACACCGATCGGACGAACTCCAAAAACGACCTCAACCTCTCCCCCAAATCAACATCGCCCTCGGCTCCCCCCTCAGGATTATCCCCGATCGGTAGTCCGTCGACGACCGCGGACTTGACGGGACCGAGACTGCGGCGGCGAGTGACGGTGTTGGAGAGTGGGGAGAAGCGGAGGCGGCGAGGGACGGCGGCGCGTGATGGTGTGGAGTGGGGGATGGGTCTGGAGGTGGCGGCGCGTGAGGTGAAGTGGAGGGTACGGCGGCGGGATAAGGGGAGGGGAGAGGTGAGGAGAGAGACAGCGAGAGCCATTGATGTGGTGGAGTGGTGATGGTGAGTGAGTGAAGAGGAGCATTTGAGGGGTTTTTGGTGAGGTTGATTGTGTTTGAATGGACGAGAGAGGAATTTGGGTGGCGTGGAAGTGACTGTGAGAGATGACGACGGTTGGTACGTGGTCGAAACGAGTCGCCACCGGCCGCGATGCCTCACGAATCACAATTGGTCCCCAAGTGAAGCGTGGGAATTTTGGACTTTGGTTGATATGGTAGCACTCGATCCCCGTCCATTAATAAAATCCAAATGTTCATAGGGATATGACAGCACGATTAAATATCCTGTCACGGAATTTTATTACGTATTATAAATATATTAGTGATAAAAAATATATTAATATGTGATCCGTCTAATGTGTGAAAAATATGATAATCTTATAAGTGGATTTATTATTTATAAATTGATCATTACTTGTTTATTGCTACTATTTATCTTGATATCGTTCATTTTTTGTTCTCTACGTATATATCATATTGAATATTTATAAAATTATTTTGATTTTATTGAGAATATTTAATTGATTCTTGAAATATATTCGATCCATTGTTATAAAAAATTATCACGTAAAAAAATAGAATTAACTTTTATCGCATAATAAGTAATCATATTTTCATTTGATCAATGGTCAAGTTTATACACTAACTTGATAAAACGAAATGAATAGATAATAAATATTGAAAAAATTGAATGATTTTTTTCACTTCTTAATGAAGTTTCAAATACTAAACTATGAAAATTTGGTTTTTTTATTCAAGGTCAACGGAACAAATCAATGTAAAAGGAATATTGTTAAATTAACTTCTAAATTATTTAAAAATTTTATTTATATTTGATAATATTGTAAAAAATTTCGTAAGTTTTTTTATGGTAAACAATATAAATATAAATGTCTTCTATAATATAATCTGTATGAAATGATCACGATATTCTCAAATAGTAGATCCTTAAAATCTTTTTTTTTAATCCTTGATTTTATTCCCTTTTTTTTTTTCTTTGCAGAAATTATGTCATTTATCAAATTATTCGAATCACTCCATGAATCAGATCAATTTATTCTAGTGAGTGATATAAAAAATTTTGTCTCTACTTTTTCTTTTTGGCAAAAGTTCTTGGTTTTTTTCGTAAATTTTTTTTGGATAAACAATATAAATATAAATGTCTTCTATAATATAATTTGAATGAAATTATCACGATATTCTCAAATAGTAGATCCTTAAAACCTCTTTTTTTTTTATCCTTTTGATTTTACTCCGTTTTTTCTTCTTTGTTGAAATTATGTCATTTATCAAATTATTCGAATCACTCCAAAAATCAGATGAAATTGTTATAGTGAGTAATATAAAAAAACTTTCTTTTTTTCTTTTTGACAAAAGTTCTTGACTTTTATTGTAAAATATTTTCAATCGTTATCATTTTTCGCGATAATTAACGCTAATGATAAAAATATTTACACACATATTTTTTTTCTCATATATATAAGGATTTAATAATATCTATGAATTACCATAGAGATAATATAAAAAATTTTTATTTTTTTCATAATTATTGATGATCATTAAATATATAGGGGATACAATAACCATTAAATTTATGAGATAATTATCAATAAGGTCATTTTTTTATTTTTCTTTACCTACGGGACAATTATATTTTTAAATATTACATAAGGGACCACTAAAATAAACTATCCCCAAACTACCCTCTCCTACCTTTATAAATATAAACTAGCAAATCCTATTTTTTCCACATCACCAATACAAGCCGTCGTCCACCTACGTCGTCGTCGTCGAATCACCTCATCTCCTCCACCACCACTTCCTCCATCGATCCCACCAACCCGTACATCGCGCCGACGACGAGATCCGACAAGATACGACGAATCTTCCTTCAATTCGACGCCAAAGAGGACTGTCCGCGATAGGGGCTGGCGACGACTGGCGAGAGACAGGGGTCCACGACGGCGGCAGGAGATTGATGGATGAGGAGAAGGAATGAGGAGAAGAGGAAGGTGAGGCCTGTTGGGACGGGGTTGTCGCCGAACGAGATCGGGTTCTCGAGGGTCGGGATGGTATGTTTGGGGTTGATCGAACGACGACGAAGGACTGCTAATGATCGCGACGATGATGGGGCGACCGAGGGCGGGGACAGGGTTGGCACGAGGTGGGTGATTGTGGTGGCGTTGGTTACCGGGACTGGGATCGATGGGATTAGTTAGTGTCAGGGATACACCCAATTTCTACTAACGTACAACTAATTTTTACTAGCGTACATCATTTTTTCTCCGGCGTACAACTAAGTTTCTATTGACGTACATGAATATTCTTCCCGACGTAGAACTAATTTCACACAATGTACTGTTATTTTATTGAAGATGTATAGCAGTTTTATTGAAAGATGTACTTCTATTTCAACTATGGTGTACTACTATTTCAGTTACGGGGTACTACTATTTGGCGCATCTGTTCCACCTATCTTTACGAACACGATGATCATGGATTTTTTATTTTTTTGGAAAAAATCTCCGTGATACATCAAGGAACAAAGACTTACTTACGCAAATAATTCAAAAAATAAAATCAAAGAATCAGACCAAATCTTACAATTTAGACTGTTACTTAATTTATCAAATCTTAAAATCAAAATGTAGTTATTATTTAACAATTACATTTGAATAAAATCAAGCAAATAAAAAAATAAAATATTTTAGGCAGTTATATTTATTCTCATTGATTAGGGACAAATCTGGTAAAATCTTACAATAATTCACAAAGTTACCGTTTCTTTTTATGAGCAAAAGGGCATGATCGACCTAAAAAAATTTTAATTCAAAAAGTGAATGTCTGCGTAAAAAAAATTTGGTTGCCTTTTGAGTCAAATATTAAAATCAAAATATAGTTATTATTTGACAATTACATTTGAATAAAATCAAGAAAATGAAAAAAAAACATTTTAGACAGTTATTCTTATTCTCATTGATTAGGGACAAATCTGATCAAATCTTATAATAATTCAAAAAGTTACTGTTTCCTTTTATGAGCAAAATGGCATAATCGACCTAAAAAAAAATTAATTCAAAAAGTGAATCTCTGTGTAAGAAAAAATTCGGTTGCCTTTTGAGTCAAAAATATTGAAATGATTGTCCTCTAGGTAATTATCTCCAAATTTATAATATATAAAGATATATAGACATATAAATGTTATGGGAGTAATGACAATAATGATGATTTAGTAAAGGCGCAATCATAAATATCTCGAAAATATTTTCCAAATATAAAATCCCTCCATCCCATATTTATTGAAACGTTTTGACTTGACACAAAAATTTATGCGAATGTTGAATTTGTGTGAATTTCAGTGAATAAATAATATTTTTTTATGGTAGTGGGGTTTATTATAACACTTGTAAAAAAAGATAGTGGATGTACTGTAATAGATGAAATTGATTTTATATTTTTTTATGTTAAAAGGTTATATTTTTTTTAGACTGATCAAATGAAAAAACGTTATAATTAATATGGGACAAGAAGAATAGATAACAATACAAAATTTTGTTAAATGTTACAATTGTGATCTTATGTGCTATTCTATCTATTTAGATGTCTTCTATCCTATATTATTTTTTTCAATTTGTATAGACGTACGATTTAGAAGTAGTATGTTTATTTAAAAATGCATCATCTAGTATGTCTGTGGAAAAAAAAAATACGTCTAGTGAAAAACACATCAACTAGTATGTCTATGTAAAGAAAAAAAGTACGCTTAGTAAAAAAAAGTAGTACGTCTGCACAAAAAAGTTAATACGCCTACTAAAAAACACATCATGTAGTACGCTTGTACAAAAAAAAATAATACGTGTAATGAAAAACATATCATCTAGTACGTCTGTGCAACAAAGATAGTACGTCAAGTGAAAAAACATCATCTAGTACGTCTTGTACAAGAAAACACATCATCTAGTACGCTTGTAAAAAAAATAATACATCTAATGAAAAACATATCATCTAGTACATCTGTGCAAAAAAGATAGTACGTCAAGTGAAAAAACATCATCTAGTACGTCTGTATAAAAAAGAGTAATACGTTTAGTGAAAAATAAATGATGTATATCATATATTACGCATGTGTAGAAAAAGTAGTACGTCTATGCAGAATATAGTACGTCAAAATTAATTTGTCAAGTCAATAATGATCAATCATTGGTAAATATTTTCTAATTCAAACGTATTACTTCAAGCGTACTTCAGACGTACTACCTGTGTAGTAGTACGCCTCTGAAAAATGTAATACATAACTACACGGAACAATCATTTATCTAAAAGGTAGTACGTATATGCTAAAAAAGACGTACTATTTTATGATTTGGATCATATTTGTACTCTGTTAAGTTATTTGTGGATGATGAAGATGAGGCCTAAGACGATATATACTGATTAATATTTTCAATTGGGGAATATAGTAGATCAAAATTAGTTTGTTTCAGGCGTACTACTTTCAGGTGTACTAGTATGCCTATACAAATTGAAAAACTAGTATGTCTAAACAAATTGATGAATACTAATACGTTTTCATAAAATCTAATACGTCTTAACAAAAACTAGTGCATTTATGCAAATTTTAGTATGCTTATGCGGAATTTCGTACATTAAAGTTCGTTTGTTTCAGACATATTATTTTTAAACGTACTACTTTCAAGCGTACTACTTTGAGACGTATTTCTTTAAGACGTACTAGTATTGCAATAAGACGTATTATTTATAAAGAAAGATGTACTACTTATTTGTATTAAGAGATAGAACTTTCATGCTTATAAATATGACCTAATTGTTACAGGATCTGAATTCGTTACAAACATAAAAACCATATGCATCCAATGACATCCAATGTTAATCATCCAAATATAAGATCTGATTCAGAACCATTCAGGGTCACACAATGATTAGAGTAAGGTTAGTTTAATAGATCTTTTCGACAGAGCATCCACGACTTTGACTCGAAACAGAGCACGGATCGAGAGAGAAGAAGATGAAGTGAAGGGAAGGTATGGATGTATAACGTCCCGAAATCCGGAATGCCCGGCACGTGACGTTATGCCGTCATAGACCCAGTCCATGACAAGGCTAAACAA
>JAOVYX010002304.1:0-11909 GCA_035668315.1 Drosera spatulata
ACGAATCTTAACTAAGCACATCCTAGCTTCGGTCCACGATCGCTTTTCAAAGAATCAAACCCTAATAGATTAGATTAGATTACCAAGAGCATACTCAAGGCGCACCTTACAAAGCTGTGCTTGGAAAATGAATAAATAAACCGGTCAGATGGAGATTGCCCTAAGAAATCCTAAAAAATAAATAAAAATAAACCTATGAAAACGACATACTGAATGAGATGGAAATAAGCAAGGAATAGTTTCCGATAAATTTCAGAAAGATCGTTAAATTTGACTCCGGATTAGTTGGAATGTTTTAAGCCAACGAGAATTCACTATCAAAATGACATTTCATCATCACCGGCACATTGAGATCAAAGTCTACGGTACAACTTTTGATTCAAACATGAAGCAAAACCAACCGGGGAAAAAAATGTCTCACCGAAACGACGCAGATTGAAAAGGCGAGAAGAAAACAGAGAGCGGAAACCTAGCGGAGCAATCAAGGGAGAGAATTAGCAGCTGTTGGGGAGGAGGGGTTGTACGGCTCCGCCGCAGGAGAGATGCGCGGCGGCGATGATGACGGCGGCGGCGGCGGCGCGGTTGGGGTTTTGAGACGATGAGGCAGCGGTGCTGGTTTGGTTGTCTAGTATGGGCTTATGTGCTATAGGAATGATTACTGTTCGGCCCAATACCAATGGCGGCCCAGATACTTGTTCTTTATTGGTCTTGTAGAATTGTTGCGTGAGAATTTTTCGTGTAGGGTTGTTTCGAGTGCGACTCTATTTCTGTGACGGGATATCCGAATGGTGGTTGTTGGTTGTGTAGAGCTTAATTATTACCAAAAAAGCAAAGCATCGCAACTTCGCAAGTTGCGAAGTGTAAAGTTAGTTTCAAGATTGGGGTTGGATTTCCTCCATGAACTTTCAAATATGTATGAGTTGAATCCTTCCTATACATTACTTATGCGAAGCTGCTATGTATTGTAAATACCATGCTCGGCAAACGAGGAAGAACGTATTTTAGTTTAGTTATCACCCTCATAGTCGTACACTGACAAAGAACTACTCGCAACAAACACTACACAATGTATTGTAAATACATTATGATGCTTCCAATGGACCCCTCAGTCACTACGAAGACCCCCGATCAGTGCAATTCTCGAAACAGTGAAAATCGAACAACTAGGCGGTAAACAGCATCTTTAATTATACATGAAATCAATCTTGATCACGATCGTTCATATATGAAAGTCGATATGCAAATCCATTATCCTTATAAGCCTTCTTCATAAACGCTAGTTTTATATTCATGGCGTGAACCGATTTTTGTGAATCAAGGGGAACTTATCAGCATCATCAGAATCCTCAATCGTGGCCACATGAACGCAGTAACATTTTTCCAAGGATCCAAAGAAAGCAGCTGCAGCACAGTTCACGAGCCGCGCAACCATCCCATGAGGTGCTTCGGGCCTTCCTTGTGGTGTACATGACTCACTGCCGACGTAGGACCGGATCTTGGGCTCGACCGGGGCTCGATGAGCAGTACAGAAGCTGTTGATGCAGCTGCTGCTTGAGGTGCTAGTTGCCATTGGTATATTTTTCAGAAGTGAGGTTTTGGTTCTCTGCTGCTGTGAGTGAACAATAAGGTTCTTATTATAAAGCAGGGCATATAACTTTATTCAGTCCCACTTCTACGCTCTCTGGTGGTTTGCGCATCATATCAAGTAGGCGTGCTTCTCCAACCTTTTACTGTTCACTACATATTATAGATACTGTGGTGAAGATGAATATATGCCATGTCATGATTCATAATTAATTGGTTTACAACTAAATGAACGACAATCCGATAACACATTCATCTGAGCGATTGAAAATCAGATAGTAAAGGAACGACGGATCCAATAACATGACAGAGTTTCTACACGTTCCTTCAATACCCTTCACACATACAGACAGACGCAGAATATGAACAACCTAGGAAGGAAAATCAGGAGGATGCTCTCCTCCTTGGTCGTGATTCCTATTAAATCAAACGTTACCATTTTCAACTAAATAAGATTTCCCATGCATTCAATTACTTGCTCTCCTTGCTAATCTGATACATCATACGAAAGGGCCAAATGCTTCTCCTATTCCTTTTCCATGCATGAATCAGCACTGAAACAATCTCAAGTGATAGATGCTGGAAACTCAAACCAACTTTGATTCATCCCCATAAATTCACCATCCCCTTTTGCGTCTTTTGCATCAAAACATTCCCAAAGCACACTGCAGAAAACATGGCCAAAGTTTCAACCCTCTTTGCCTTGATGCTCGTCCTCTCCCTCGTTTCAGCCTCCGAGGCTCGCTCGGTGCCCAATGAGGTGAAGAAACAAGGGGATTCGGTACGATGATGGCTCAAGACCTTGAATAAATGAGGTTATGTTTTCTTGGTTGCTTATCGAGATGTTCTGGTGCTTATTTTGGTATTTTTATGAAGGTTATGGAAAATGTGACGGTCACGGGCGTACCTGAAGATGGATGTGATGAAGGGATGACGAAAGAAGACTGCTTGACGAGCAAGACCATGGACGCACATCTCGACTACATATATACCCAACCTCGCGCACCTCCTGCTGCTCGAGTAGCCAAAGAGTCCAATGTTGTGTAGCACAAAAATGATGGAACTGATGAACTATCTATTAAATAAGATCAGACATGAGATGTTTCACCATGGTCCATGGATGAATATGTGTCCTCATATGCTTGATGTTCCCATCATTTTGCATAAATCTCAGATGCATGGTTACAAGCACATCCAAGGACCAGATGTAAGATTGAGGGATTTGGGGTACTCACTAGAATCTCGCGTTAGGAAGCCGATAACACAACTTACATAGATCCAGTAATAATAATCCTAAATCCAGCAGCAACCCTCGTACCAGATGTAAGAATCAACTAGTGTGTATTCACAATGTTTTTGAACTTTGTTCTGGTTCACATCAAGGAAAATATTTCTAGATACAAAGTGTTACTAGCTACAGTCTAAGCGGCTGTGCATTTCATTCATACACATATCAACGTCCTTCACAAGAACAAGAATCCCCCCAAAACCTAAGCAGGCGACAAAGCCCTAGTGCCGCACAGGACATGCAGAATTAGAGCAAGGCATATGGTTATGATGATAGAAGACTTGGCACTGAAGTACCTGACCACTTGTAGCCCCCTGTCAATCACCTGATCATGAACGAAATCCGTGCCTTGCCTTAATCCGTCCACTAACTTCCATAGAAAGAACTCTACTATCGATCTAAATGTTTTAAATGTCACCCTTCCCGTCATGTGAAGCACAAATCTCCTATTACTTGGAACCGTCAATGTAGATGAAACCGAAGTAACCCACTTGCTATTCTGAATCTTATCAAACGTCCATCTCTCCATCGAATCCACAGCCTATTTCTCTTGATCAACATCTCGTTCAAGATCAGACGTGGAACACGAGTTTGCGTTTGACTTAGAGCAAGAACGAGACTTATCCTTCTTCGTCAAAACTTGGTGAGAAGTCCTGACCAACGTCTCCACCGCACCATTACACACAGAAACCAACATATCCCTAGCTCCCCCTTCATGCTTAGGGTTCGTCAAACCCGCAAAGAATTCATCATAAGCATTGATGCCCATTGTCTTGTCGAGAAACACAGCTACGGCCGTGCTCACAAACACCTGAATGCAATCGGCCATCAGGGTCTTAGACTCCTCACTACACATCACATTCATCCACTTCTCCAACCCCCACGAATCAACCCCGCCAACACCTCCTACTGCACCATCTCCACCAGCTTCATAGAACCCAAGAACAAGATTCCTAGCAAAACTCCCCACCACAACAGAGACAAACCCCGTCCCGGCATTCGACAATACCCTATCCATAACTCGATCGACGACACCCGAATCATCGCCCGAATCGCCCTTCACCTCACATCTCCGGTACCCCGTCAACACCCCTACAGTCAATGCCTCAGAAACCCTAGTAAAAAATTTGCCAAACTCCTCCGACCTCGCAATCTTTGAAATCTGCCTCAAACTATAAGGAATCTCATCACAATCCGACCTCAGAAACTCATTCAAATCCCTTGAAACGATACGAATCGACTCGGCGGAATCGGAAACGGACTCGATCACGGCCACGAAAGCTCCGAGTAGTTTGAGGAGTTTCCGGCGCTTGGCTGCGATTGAAGGGGAATGGTAGAGCTTGTATGCGGAGTAACTCGAGCGCCGAAGAGGGTGGCTAGGATCAGCCATTTTCGACGACGGCGGGTGAATTCGATACCCTTTTGGATCAATTGAAAATCCATAGAAGGGATTGAGAATTCGATTGGGATCGATGGGGTTGATGGAATCTTGGGTTTCTAGGGTTTTGAGGGCGATATGTGGGGAAGAAGATGTCGTGATTTGAGGTGAGGAATCGTTGGTTGGAGAAATTATGTTTTCTGGTGGTTGGAAGTCAGGGAATGGGAGGTCAGATTTTTTACCATGAAGACAATACTAAGCTGCTAGTATGATGTTGATTATTGCCCACAAGTGGAGTTGTCATGTAACGGACCGGGCCACTGGACCGGGCTGGCCCGGTCTTGCCCTTAAAAAGATCCGGCCTTGGTCCGGCCGTAGGAAATGGCCTTTGTCCTCCTCCTCCTTTTTTTTTTTTTTTTTAAATCTTGAACTATCAAAATCATCATCGATTTTTCAAAAACCGTCAACGAAAATTGAAACCGTCAATGATTTCAAAAGTATGAAAACTTATAGAACGTGTTGCTCTCTGTGATCGAAAACCGATGACGGTTTTGAAAAAACAGATAACGGTTTTTATCAACCGTTGACAGTTTTGATTAACAAAAATGAAAAAAAAAATCCTTTTGAAGTCATCAACTTACAAGTCTTAATAAACAAATGTTTCAAATAACATAACAATATTTGAATTGTTATATTTGTTTCAAAGTTTTATACATAACAAAGTGTTCAAGTCCCATCAACATAACAACATAACGACATGATATGTGAATTACATACCAAACGTTTAGACATGAGAAAGTGAAAAATTAAAAGTCATAAAAATAACAACATTGTTCCAAATATAAAGATACATGTTCCAAGAAAGAAATATCGAAGTTTTAAGAAGTATAAAAATATTACAAAGTCGAAAACAAGTAAAAAACTACATATCCATGCTGTCATTGTCGTCACCATCACCCGTGAACGACGGAGGAGGAATTCCCGCTTGTAGTGCTAACTGGTTGAGATAGTATGTGATCTCATCATGGCGTTGATCTTCGATCTTTCATCTTGAAGTCACTCGATCCTGGAAGGCGTCGAAGTTTCTTTGAATATCATCATAATTCCGCTCCAACCTTTCGTAGTTGTTGGTCATGAAATCCATGGAGCGGTCCATCGAGCGAAAATGAGGGCAATGATCGCAAGCCGGCTCTTCATCGTGCCATTCTTCCTCTTCTTCTTCTGCATCTTCCACTTCTTCTTCGGCTTGCGAAGCTATTGGTTGCAAAGACTTCCATCTGGCCTGAACGCTTTTGAGATCATAATAACCCGACCGTTCCGAATCCTTGACTTGTTTCTTCGTCACATTCCTCCGACGAATGAGCTCCCATATTCCGGTTTTCCGATTCAAGGCACACTTAAGGGTAACAAGATGAGCTGGAGACCCCAAAACCTTAGATGTGTTTTCTATATTTTTCTCCTTACTCTAATCAAAACCATGATACTCAAGAATTTGAGAAATATAATTCTCAAATACAAGAGCCTTTTCATTATCTTTAGGACACTTGTCCATTTGATAAAGGAGAAAGGAAGGAAGATTGATCAACCATTTCTCAACCAACGGATACATGAGCAAAATCTCATTACGTGTTGGATCATTCATCCCCCGGTTTTTCCCTTCAACCACCGACCAATTATAAGATGCAAAACTCTTATTTCGGGATATAGTTCATTGGCATGAAAGACATAGGTATTTGCGATTTCACATTTCAACAAAGTTTCACAAGCCTTCCTACCACTAACTATATTAAGCAATTCGGAAAGGAAAAGATGAGAAGTGGGATAGCAAACATCCGATAATTTTATCGTTATCTCGTAGAAGACCTCCAACAAGTTGCATAAACATTGTGCAATGTACCAACATTTAGTTGAAGGCTTCCCTTTCGTAAATTTTGAGATAACAAATTGGTTGTATACCTCCTTATATTGCACCGCCCTCTTCAACATCAAGTACGTCGAGTTCCAAGGATGTTGAAAATCCAACAACGGTTTCAAAGGGTTCATTCCCATGTCCTTCCATAAAGCCTTGAATCCCTATATTTTCTTATCACTAGTTTAGCAAACATCAAAACATCACGGATATATTGCACATAGTGTCCAATAGTTTCATCTTTTAGGCCATTTTTATCTATAAGGTTTATTATGTGACAGCAACATCTAACATGGAGTAACATACCATCACACATAGGATCCAAAGCGGTTTTAAACATTTAAACCGTTCCATCATTGTTTGAAGCATTATCAAAAGATATACTCAAGATCTTGTCAAACAACTTAAACTCATGTAGAATGGACAAAATCAAATTATAAATTTCCTCGCTACTATGAGGATAAGAAAATAATCTAAAAGCAATGATACGTTTTTATAAGTATCAATCGTGAACCCAATGAATGGTCAAA
This sequence comes from Drosera spatulata, assembly GCA_035668315.1. Classification (NCBI taxonomy): domain Eukaryota; kingdom Viridiplantae; phylum Streptophyta; class Magnoliopsida; order Caryophyllales; family Droseraceae; genus Drosera; species Drosera spatulata. Next base: position 6,690 of record JAOVYX010002304.1, read on the forward strand.
CATAAATAAGGAACTTAAAAACTAGTGGTCCAAACATCGGAGGTAATACAAACTTTTCCATCATAAGCGAAAAACATTTGTATCAATTGTTTCTTTTCATCAAGGTAAACCTTTAAAGCTTCCGATCTAATAGTGTTGCTATGGTTTCTTTGATAATTAGGTTGTAATGCATTTTGAACATACTTAGTAAATTTAGGATCATCCGTAAAATTCCAAGAGAGTTCATTATGAATTATGAATTCGGCCAATATTTCACGTTGTCGGCCGTGATTATATGTCCACAATCTGCCCCCATTATTCAATTGGGTTTGTCCTTTAGGGACATTGTCTTCTTTCACAAGACAAGTTTTTCCATGCCTTAACAAATGCGAAGTACCTTTACCCGTTGAGAAGATCTTATCACACATTTTGCATTTAATTGTTGTCACCTTCTCATTTGCTCCTTTACATTCTCGAAATACGATCAACACTCCGAACCTTTCCTCGATGAAGAAACAACGAATGCAACGTTTGATTGTCCATCTTCGGATTGAGGAGTCCCTATGATTTGCGGAACAATGTCGGAAACGTTGAATCGTCTCCCGGCATCATCATGTGTAGGAAAGACATCATCATCGTCAATATTGTACACAATTCGATTTTGCGATAAGTGAGCCATTACTATGTCGGATTTCTATGAGAAGTAACAAGAGAGTTTTAGGAGATTGGAGAGTTTGATTGCAAGAAAATATGAAAGATTTTGTGAATATATGATATCTCATTTGTTGTTTATATAGAGAATCTATCTTCAAATAAGTTAGACAAAAAAACCCTCAAAATTTAGTCGTTTTATTACTGTTGGTGGGGTATTTTTGTCCAATTTTTGAAAAAATAGCCGTTGTGAATATATTATTAAAAAATAAAACTGTCAACGGTTTAAGAAGAACAGGCAACGGTTTTCAAGAACTTGCAATGATTTTCGAAATTATAGAAATTCATACCTCAAAACCGTTGACGGTTTTGAGGGTTAAAGGTTTCTGTCCATCCAAAATCGTTGACATATTCCACAAAATCGTTCACGTTTTTCTAAAAACCGTCAAAGATTTTTAATAATCGTCAACGGTTATAAAGACCTGAGACATACATGTTGGGTTCACCTCAAAACCGTTGACGGTTTCCAAAAATCGTTGATTTTTTGTAAAACGTCAACGATTTTGAGGTAAAACTTAACGATTTTTTTTTTTTAAATAACACAATGAAAGGGCTGGGCCGGCCCTGGCCCGACCTTTATCCAAAGGGCCTGGACTAAGGCCGGGCCATGGTTGGAGAGGAAAAGGGCCCGACCGGGCTAGCTTGGCCCTATTTACACTAACGGGCTGAGCAGCCCAGGGCCAGGCCGGCCCAAGCTCCCTATTTTGACACCTCTACCCATAAGTTTAGCTTACGGTGGTAATTACAAAAGCTAGCTCAGTTTTTCCATTTGCATAGAGTAGTATATTCAAAGTTCTTTGCGTTCTGTTTATTAGAAGTGTAGTGATGTAATCATGGAGCAGGATTGCCGGTTGAACTTGTAGTGCATCCTACAGTAATAAAAACCATTGGATCAAATCCACCCTTTTTAAACTTTGGTCCCTGATTAATCTTTCCCCACATTCCAATAGCTGACAATGAAAACAACACATATGTTGTATGGATGTTTACAACCGACAATCCAAGTCCTATAATCACGGGGGAGATGGCTGATGGCGAAGCCGGGTGGTGGTGGTGGTGAAGCTAGAAGTAGGATTTGGATTAAGAACATGAGATGAATTAATTCATCGGAATTGGAAGATATGTAAATAGATGAATCGTTAGAAGCATCATTCGTAAAAATGACTCGTAGTTGAGCTAATGATATATATTTATCTATGTAAGAGTATGGATAGTGTTATTAGATGTCAAATTACTTGAACTTTATCTTTCAACTCCAATACGGTTCTTTTATTAATGTCGTGTTTCATCTTTTAAGTTGATTTTGTGGAATTATTTATGGTATTGATGCATAAAGAAATGGTCAAACTATGTTTAAACTCGGAGTGTGTTTACGATGTTGGATACGTGCCTATGCCAACAAGGCGATGGTGTTGATCCGTGTTGCGTCCGGACAATGGTGGATTCTGGTGTGGTGTATTCTCATGGTGATGGCTTGGTGGTGCTGCTTTTACAAAAAAGATGAAGATTGATTATTCAGGAGTTCATGGATTTGGAGATTTTGCTAGGGGCTCGAGGAGTTTTTTTTTTTGATGTCGATGCTGTTGGATATGTCTCTTTTATATCTCACAAGCTAAATCTCCCGTTTTGTGAGATGCACATGACTTTGATATACTTTAACTATCGAAAAAACAAGGCAACAACCATGGACTTCATTCTAGAAGGGTAAGGAGTTATTACAGAGAAGTAGACTTGATAAACAAGGACTAGACCTCCACGATATGCACGAGCTATAGAAGCAACAAAGCACATCTAAACGACTAAACCACATAACCCAAGCAACACCACGAGGTCCCGAGCTAGGAAATAGACTTGGGATGCAGCTACAAAGTTATATGGTATATACACGAGCTTGATTCATGAATAACTGAGATAACTTAATCTTTGTATCGTGAACTCTTTAAACATTGTGAATTTCTACATCAGAGTTATCATCGTCGAGACCACTGTTCGGCTGTTGGCAAAAAGTTGATGGATAGAAGAAGGCAAAGGGGGAATGTACAGTTTCTTACTATAATGACAGCTTCTTCTTCAGTATTATGATACCAAAAGGCAAAAGAACTGCTTAAAATCAATGCTGAAAGCACTCATTCAACCTAACCTTTTGCTTTTGCTTCTTTTATTAAGCTTTGCTTTCCTACAAACAGACCCTTTTAATTTTTGGATGAGGTTGACATGAGAAAACTGACAGCAGACAGATTTTCAATGCCAATCAATTCATTGCTATGAACAAAAAATGTGGACTGAAAAAGAATGAAAGTTCTATAGCATAATTGCTTCCCATTTGCTGCATTTGCTAAGTGGCCATCTCATCATTAACCTTATTATCCATTTTGTGGTTGAGGTGATTGTGATGATTCTCTCAAGCAACTAACATCAACCACCATCACTACTTGATAATCCTGTGAGAGTAATATTCACTGTGCTGTTAGTGGTTTTTATCTCAAGTGAAAAATATGGAAGGTAGTCGAACTTTTCGATGGCATAATGGAAGAAATAATAGAATGAGGTGAACAGTATTGACAAACGAAGATGAGATCTGAGATATCATAGAATGACATCGAAATCACATTTACATACACCCCATATCTTCTTAGTTCTCAGTAACTTTCATCAGATCTGCAAACAGAAATTTTCACATTCTTATTTTGCATTGTATAAGTCCTGTCGTATCCAACTAATCCGCTCTTCCAGAGCACATTTTCAGTTGTCCTACAATCGAATGTTCTCAACCCGCCCCGCAGTGAACCAAACCAAGGAGAAGCAGATCAGCATGATCAATCACAGAACTGAATGAAATAGGAAAATAAGAAAACCTGGCGCGGTTAAAATAGCAGCTGCAAACCACTACACAATTCACCCTAGCTTTGCTTCATGACAAAGGGAAAAACACTAACAAAGCCAATGCTAAGCTACTAAGCTAGAGAGAAGAAAGAAATCTCGAACCTAAAACACCAAGTAACAGACATCTCATCAGATGAAAATAGTGTCAAAGAAGAAAGTGATTCAGACTGCATGCATTATACACGAAGCTGAATAAATGCTGAAGTGAAAGCTTAAAAGTTAAGAAACCTTTACAGATAACTCTAGCATATGAGATAGGGGACCTTCCAAGGCCTATACCCATAGGAATTTCATTCCACATCGAAAAAACTTCCAACAATCAAGGAAAATTTTGGACATTAATGGTGAACAAGGTACAAAAATCAAGAAATAACAGCAAACCAACCCTTAATTACAATCATATAATAACATAACCGATGATCCGATCCTTAGTGCTCCAATCTCGCGTCTCCTTCGGTTTGATTTCGACTCGGCCTATAGAATCTCGTTCCTGACTTTGGTTGAACTGAACAAGTATGCCACCACAATCAATGAAATTCTTATTCCTGAGATGAATATGTGCATTTTGAATAGTGGCACTTATGGCCTTACTTCTAGAGCAGAGACCAATCTTCTGACCGATCCACGTTGTGGTCAGTGGACTGCACGACTAGCTGGAATTTTTCAGAGGTGACATTGCCTGCCGGGGTGAGGAGGAATAAACTTAGGTATATCAGGACAATGTGGAACATTCTGTAGCAGTCATTGCATTGTTCTTGTCAGCTTACACTTGGAGATGAAGATCGTAGCAGTGTAATTCAAACTGCACAGCTTCAGTAGTTCAGCAGATTGTTGCTTCAATGTGGGATTACAGCCGCTCTGGATCACGAGCAGAAGCTTCGCTGCAAGCCCTGCTTCAACTGCAGCCGGAGCACATTCCTCAGGCGCTAGCTTACACACCGCCCACAAGATTGACAATGCTAGTTGCGTACACTTCTCGGAAACTCTCATCAACAACTTGACCAAGTTTGGAATCATCCTACGACAATCCTTCAATGCTAATTGACCCTCGCGAAGGCTAGAAAGATTAACCAGGATCCCAAGCGCCAATTCGAGGGATTCAGGAGGCAAACCGGGCAATAGCTCAACCAATTGAGGAACAGCACCAATGCTCATCATCGAACATCTGACTGATTCTAGTGCACTAATGGCTTTGAGCAATGAGAGTCCTGGCAATACACCATTAGGGTGTTTCCTATCCTTCACCAGCCTCAACAATCCGACCAACAGACTCAAACTTGACACGACCTGTGACTCGAAATCATCGCCTTCCATCAAGTTCTCTATCAATCTTGTGCAGTTTATCTTGGTCTCAACCGAACCCTCATTCAACATATCAACCACCAATGAAACTTTAGCGGGCTGCATCAGATTCGACCTGGATTCCTCATCAAGAGACAGATTCACAAGAATCCCTGCCACCTCGGATCCGACAGCGTGGCTAGTGAACGGACCGAGCAACGAGCTCATCAAACCAATCCCGCCATTATCCTCCACCGTCTTCCTAGCCGAACAATGATTCGCCACAACAACCCTAAGCTCCTTGAGAGCTTGCACCCTAGCCTGACCCTTAACCTTCTTCAATGACTCAAGAATCTCCAACACCCT